>CM053026.1:29354669-29496614 GCA_028564925.1 Lithobates sylvaticus
CCCACCCCGGTTCGGTTCGCACCAGAACATGAGAACAGACAAAAAAATTGTGCGAACATGCGAACACCGTTAAAGTCTATGGGACACAAATGTGAAAAATCAAAAAAAAATTAAAGGCTTATATGGAAGTTATTGCCATAAAAAAGTGTTTGAGGACCTCGGGTCCTGCCCTAGGGGACATGTATTTTTTTTTTAGGAGCAGTGATTTTAATGATGCTTAAAGTGAAACAATAAAAATGAAATATTCCTTTAAATATCGTGCCTGGCGGGTATCCTTTTTATATCGGCCTCATTTCAGTACATGCTCCAGAGTCCGGTCGCTACCAGTCGTAAATTACAGCTCACCCCCTCTGTCATGGGAATACATTTCACTGTCACATATCACGTTCCGATTCGAACCCGGTCGCACCCTTGTGTGCCGATTCATTTCCGACGTACCCCAGGTATTTTGTTGGCCTCATTTCAGTACATGCTCCAGAGTCCGCTTTGTCGTCGGTCACAGTCTCGGCCGACCGATCCGTGCCTTTGTCATGGCAGAAAGTAGTCATTTAATTTCACTGTCACATACCGCGCCCCCGATTCGAATCCAGTAGCATCCTACATGCGCAGATTCACTCCGGTGTGCTCCAGATATTCGTTGGCCTCATTTCAGTACATGCTCCGGAGTCCGGTTCGTTGTCGGTCGCAGTTGCGATACGACCGTTTGGTGCCTCTGTCATGGCAATTTTTATCTTGTTTAATTTCATTATCATGTACCGCGCTTCCATTCTAATCCAGTGGCATCCGTGATGCAACGATTCGTCTCGGTGTGCCCCAGTTGACTTGGCCTCATTTCATTTATGTTCCACAGTGTTCTCGATTGCTAGTCGCAGTCGCAACACAGATTTGTGCCTACGTTGTGGCACAAAACATTTCTCACATTTCTTTCCACGCCACTGCCGCAGCAAGTCACCCAAAAAACAAAAAAAAAAACACTTCAAAACCAACGAAGTCGCCTGAAACGCATTACGGAGTTACACCAGTCAGTCACTCCACTCAAACCAACAACCCAGTGATCCGCACCCATCATTTCAGCCTTACAGGTATCGTTCGCATGTTGCCTGTCATTCCCCTCAGGTCCAGCAGTCACTTAATGTCGAATCCTTTGTGCATTTTCTGTTTTCTTAAACACAGCTCCACGAATGTTCGACCTCTGATGCCTCTAGGATTCAAAAAAAAAAAAAAACACAGACACCCCGTCCTTCCTGCAGAATTCAGCTAGGGTCTTGACTCGTTTGTAAAAAAAAAAAAAAAAAAAAAATCCGATGAAAAGCTCCCATCGGACTGTTTCCATCGGAAATTCCGACCGTGTGTACGCCGCATTAGTCTCGCTGCTACTTCCCCTCATAGTCACGTAGTCCGATGCATGTTGGTTTCGTTTCATACGTTTTACAAACCAGTTCATGTCAGGATTTGTTACATACAGTTACAAAGATTCGTATCGGTTTAAATTTCATACACGCTACAGCCCGATTTAAAGCCAGTCGCGTCAGCGGCAGAGCGATTCGTACCGGGTTAATTTCCGTGCTCTCCACGGTCTGATTTATATCAGAGTAATTTCACACATCCCACAACCGGTTCGTATCAGATTCGTTTCATGCAATCGAGTCGTATAGGATTCATTCCATATGTACGACCGATTCATATCAGATTCGTTTCATACACATCCAAGATACAACTTCTTGCAGTTATTGCAAACACACATCCAATTCACAAACTTCTTGCAATCACTGCAAGCACGCACCCAAACATAAACTCCCTGCAATCGTTGCAAACACATATCCAAGCACAAACTTCTTGCAATTGCTGCAAGCACGCATTCAAGCACAGACTTCTTGCAACAAGTGCAAGCACATCCAAGCATAAACTTCTTGCAATCGTTGCAGGCAGATGTCCAGGCGCAAACTTATTGCAATCATTGCCAGCTAGGGTGACCACATTTCCAAACTGCCATTCAGGGACACCATCCAACCCCCACCCCCCCCCCCCCCAAATATGATTTTTGACTTTTTTTGCCATTTTTTTGGGGTAGGGGCGTATGAAATCAGCTGGATGGACAGTGGGACCGTGGGATGGACAGTGGGACGGTGGGGGGGCTGCTGCAGGTGTAGTGAGAGACAAATAGTGGGAGCGAAGAGACAGTGAACAGCTGGACAGAAGGGCCGGGTGTGAGGAGTTATCATGTGTGCAATGCAGTGATGCAGGAAACATCTTCAGCTCTGAGGGGTTCATGCTGGGACCTGTAGTTCTTCACTTTTGGGGGGTCACATCCCCCAAAAGTGAAAGATTTCAAGTCCCAGCATGAACTCTGCCCGAGTATCTAAGGATGTGTCCTCCTTCCATCCCTCGGAGGGTGTAATCTCATCTGTCAGTGTCCTCTCCTGCTGACCCTTATCTGCCGACCTTCCTCTGTACAGTGCACTGAGAGGCTCGCTATCTCCAGGCTGACACACACTCTGAGTTTCTTTGAAGTGCTGACAGTTCAGCACAGAACTCTGGCTGCTGGGGGAGATCTAACAGGATTTTAACCCCGATGGATCTGTCATGTTGGTGAGTGAGCATTTTACTTGCCTTTCTACACTGCAGTCTGTCTGAGAAGTTTCTGCCTGGCTGGACTCCAGAACATACAGGGAGGAGGTGGGTGGAGCTAAATCTCCTCCGCTGTGATAGGTCTCTGCCTCTCTCCTGCTCGTGACGTCACTGGTTGCTACACGCCAAGCGGGCGGCAGGTAGCAACCAGTTTGGGCACTGAGCCAGCGACGGTGGTGAAGGGTCTCTGCCAGCTAGGGGTCCACCACAGGCTGAGACAGTTACCGACAGAGACAATGCAAAGGCTATTTTAGGGGGCATTAGATCGACCCAGGGCTGGGTGCAATTCCGGGACACTGTATTGTCCCGGAATGAGGGTGCCTGGGACCCGGGACAGAGCTGCCAATTGCGGGACTGTCCCGGGCAATCCGGGACACGTGGGCACCCTATTGCCAGCACGCAGTTCTGGCTAGCCCAGCAGATTGCTTTAGGGAAAGGCCTGGATACTTTCCTAAATGTACATAATATAACGGGGTGACCATATTATTTAATTTCATGGTTGGACTGGATGGAATTGTGTTTTTTCCAACCTAGCTGACCATGCATCCTACCATAACTTCTTGCAATAGTGGCAAGCACGCATCCTTGCATAACTCCTTGCAATCGTTGCAAGCATGCATCCGGACGTAACTTCTTGCAATCATTGCAAGCACACGTCCTGGCATAAACATCTTGAAATTGTTGCAAGCACACGTCCTGGCATAACGTCTCGCAATAGTTGCAAGCACACGTCCTGGCATAACGTTTTGCAATCGTTGCAAGCACACGTCCTGGCATAACGTTTTGCAATCGTTGCAAGCACACGTCCTAGCATTACGTCTTGCAATCGTTGCAAGCACACGTCCTGGCATAACCTCTTGCAATCGTTGCAAGCACACGTCCTGGCATAGCATCTTGCAATCGTTGCAAGCACACATCCTGGCACAAACGTCTTGCAATCGTTGCAAGCACACGTCCTGGCACGTCTTGCAATCGTTGCAAGCACACGTCCTGGCAACGTCTTGCAATCGTTGCAAGCACACTTCCTGGCATAACGACTTGCAATTGTTGCAAGCACACATCCTGGCATAATGTCTTGCAATCGTTGCAAGCACACATCCTGGCATAGCATCTTGCAATCGTTGCAAACACACGTCCTGGCACAAACGTCTTGCAATCATTGCAAGCACACGTCCTGGCACGTCTTGCAATCGTTGCAAGCACACGTCCTGGCAACGTCTTGCAATCGTTGCAAGCACACGTCATGGCATAGCGTCTTGCAATCGTTGCAAGCACATGTCCTGGCATAACGTTTTGCAATCGTTGCAAGCACACGTCCTGGCATAACGTCTTGCAATCGTTGCAAGCACACGTCCTGGCACGTCTTGCAATCGTTGCAAGCACACGTCCTGGCATAACGTCTTGCAATCGTTGCAAGCACACGTTCTGGCATAAACGTCTTGCAATCATTGCAAGCGCGCATCCAAAACATAACTTCTGTCAATCGTTGCAAACACACATTCAAGCACTACTCCTGCAGTCTTCGCAAGCACATGCAGTAATACAAACTTCTCAGTCATTACGAGCACATCTCCAGTGACAAACTCCCTTGCAATCGTTGCAAACACACATTTAACGCACGTCTGTCGCAATTGCGGCAAGGCACGCAACTTAGCATAAATTTTTGCAATCGCTCTCCTTGCAAGCACATTCCCAGTGGCACACAGACTGACTACACATCGTTTCCAGCGGCACTTAATTGGCCACTTGTCTCCGGTGGCATTTTTTCCGTACGAGCCGCTCATCATTTCCTGTCTGTCATCTCTCCCTCGAGACAGTTGAGTTCAGCTTCCGTCCTGCACCAGGTATCGTGTAGCCATACGTAGCTGGCTTCTTCTTGTAACACTGTCAGGCTATACCTAGGCAGCATCCAGCATTTCCTATCCTTACAGGACCCGGAGAGCCGTCTGTCTTTACGGCCCATACAGTAAGATCCCCTCCACGTGGCATCCAGAAGTAGGGATGAGTCGAACACCCCCGGGTTCGGTTCGCACCAGAACCTTCAAACGTACCGAAAGTTCGCGCAAATTTCGAACCCTATTCGTTACAATGGACGCGAACGTTCGAAATCAAAATTGCTAATTACAACAGCCAATATGCATGTTAATGTCATAAAACAGGTTTGGGGACCCGGGTCCTGCCCCAGGGGACATATATCAATGCAAAAAGAACGTTTTTTCGGGAGCAGTCATTTTAATGATGCATAAAGTGAAAAAAAAAGTGAAATATTCCTTTAAATATGGTACCTGGGGGGTGTCTAAAGTATGCCTGTGAAGTGGCATGTGTTTCCCGTGTTTAGAACTGGCCCTGCACAAAATGACATTTGTAAAGGAAAAAAAAAGAAGCCATTTAAAACCACTTGCGGCTTTAATGTCATGTCTTGTCCTGGCCATATGGCTGAAAATCCTTGAGAAAAATGGCATGGCTACATCATCACCCCCCCCCCCCCCCAGCCCCCTTGGGTCTTGTATGGATATTAAGGGGGACCCCGCACCCAAAATAAAACCCTATACCTACAACCCTATATACTCTGAACAGCAGTATATAGGCGGTGCAAACAAGAGAGGGACTGTAGGTTTGTTCTTAAGTAGAATCTGAACAGGTACATTATGAAGTGTAGCTCCATCCCAAAAAAAAATATGTTTAAGCTTTTTGGAGAACATAGGGAGGGGTTATCACCCCTGTAACATTTGCTGTCTTTGCACATCTGTTCAGAACATTTCACCTCACTTTCCGTCCCAATGACAAATGTTTTTGGAAAAGTGGGGTTTTAATTGAAACAAGGATTGGTGATAAAGCATCAGTAGAGAGGAGATACCTTTTTCCCAAATTAAATCTAACAGGATCGAATTTCCCTTCCTAGGGGTAGATTTCCTCTCACTTCCTGTTTTCTCCATCCGTTTGCAAGTAGGAGTCGTTTGTAAGTTGGATGTTTGAAAGTAGGGGCCTGCCATATATACTCTGCAGAAATTTGCCCCATTAGATGTTGGTGTAGCCACAACATTGTAAGCCCTCACAGTTACTCTTGGTGGGCACAGGAATGGGCCCTGCTGTGAGTTATTAGATCAAGATTTGTAATTGCATGCACCTGTTGAACAGGGCAGAAAAATTGGGCTTTGGGGTGCCTGATGATACCATTGAGTACGCGTTGGCAGCTGCTCTGCCAGTACCCTGAGCCTGGGTGAGAGAGGATGAGGAGGGCTTGGTCATCCATTCTACCAAGCCTTCAGCATGATGCGGCTCAACATGTCCAGCTGTCGAAAACAAAGACAAGCGTGTCCCATGGCCACGTGCTGATGACGATGCACGACCATGTCCACGACCAGCACTGTTGTCTCTAGAAACAGAGCCTGCTTGCCCTGTGTTCTTGCCTCAGGACTGTCTGCCTCTCCTTGTCGGTCTTCCAGCCATTGTAGTGGGTAGTGTATATTGTGCTGGAGTCACACAGCACACACACTAACTCCTGCAGATGGATGCATTAGATGACAGAAACAGGGCCCTATGGCAGATAGAGGCTACCTTAGATGACAAGAACTGGACTGACACACACACACACACACTAGCTCCTATGTGTGCTGACACACACACACACACACTAGCTCCTATGTGTGCTGACACACACACACACACACACACTAGCTCCTATGTGTGCTGACACACACACACACACTAGCTCCTATGTGTGCTGACACACACACACACTAGCTCCTATGTGTGCTGACACACACACACTAGCTCCTATGTGTGCTGACACAAACACACTATAGCTCCTATGTGTGCTGACAACACACTATAGCTCCTATGTGTGCTGACAACACACTATATAGCTCCTATGTGTGCTGACAAAAAAATATAGCTCCTATGTGTGCTTACACAAACACACTATAGCTCCTATGTGTGCTGACAAAAAAAATATAGCTCCTATGTGTGCTCACAACACACTATAGGTCCTATGTGTGCTGACACAAACACACTATAGGTCCTATGTGTGCTGACAAAAAAATATAGCTCCTATGTGTGCTCACAACACACTATAGGTCCTATGTGTGCTGACACAAACACACTATAGGTCCTATGTGTGCTGACAAAAAAATATAGCTCCTATGTGTGCTGACAAAAAAATATAGGTCATTTGTGTGCTGACAGCACACTATAGCTCCTATGTGTGCTGACACAAACACACTATAGCTCCTATGTGTGCTGACAACACACTATAGGTCCTATGTGTGCTGACACAAACACACTATAGGTCCTATGTGTGCTGACACAAACACACTATAGGTCCTATGTGTGCTGACAAAAAAATATAGCTCCTATGTGTGCTTACAACACACTATAGGTCCTATGGGTGCTGACACAAACACACTATAGGTCCTATGGGTGCTGACACCAACACACTATAGGTCCTATGTGTGCTGACAAAAAAATATAGCTCCTATGTGTGCTCACAACACACTATAGGTCCTATGGGTGCTGACACAAACACACTATAGGTCCTATGGGTGCTGACACAAACACACTATAGGTCCTATGGGTGCTGACACAAACACACTATAGGTCCTATGTGTGCTGACAAAAAATATAGCTCCTATGTGTGCTCACAACACACTATAGGTCCTATGGGTGCTGACACAAACACACTATAGGTCGTATGTGTGCTGACAAAAAAATATAGCTCCTATGTGTGCTCACAACACACTATAGGTCCTATGGGTGCTGACACAAACACACTATAGGTCCTATGTGTGCTGACAAAAAAATATAGTTCCTATGTGTGCTCACAACACACTATAGGTCCTATGGGTGCTGATACAAACACACTATAGGTCCTATGTGTGCTGACAAAAAAATATAGCTCCTATGTGTGCTCACAGCACACTATAGGTCCTATCGGTGCTGACACAAACACACTATAGGTCCTATGTGTGCTGACAGAAAAATATAGCTCCTATGTGTGCTCACAACACACTATAGGTCCTATGAGTGCTGACACAAACACACTATAGGTCCTATGTGTGCTGACAAAAAAATATAGCTCCTATGTGTGCTCACAACACACTATAGGTCCTATGGGTGCTGACACAAACACACTATAGGTCCTATGGGTGCTGACACAAACACACTATAGGTCCTATGTGTGCTGACAAAAAAATATAGCTCCTATGTGTGCTGACAACACACACACTAGCTCCTATGTGTGCTGACACAAACACAATATGGCTCCTATAAATCCCTGCCTGCCTGCCTGCCTGGGATGGGACAGAAGGTTGGGACAGAAAGTTGGGGTGCAATGCTGTTCTAACAGCACTGCGATTGGTGCTACTGCAATGCTGTGCTAACAGCATGCACACACCAGACTAATCCCCAGCAGCAGATAATGTCACACTCAGCAGTGCAATCAGCAGCAATGATCAGTATTGAATGACTCAGCAATGGTTTAGCAAAGAAGAAATCAATCAGCAGACTGCTCTTCTAAAAGCCGGAACACATGTGCCCTGGGCCGACGGCGTGGCGGCCTTTTATAGAGTGGGGCGTGTACTAAAGCCCCTGAGCTTTAATTGGCTACAGGCGTCCTGCCTGTAGCCAATTATTGCTCTCCTCGCTGCCAGCGCTGTGATTGGCCAAGCATGCGGGGTCACAGTGCATGCTTGGCCAATCATCAGCCAGCAATGCACTGCGCCAGCCGCAATGCTTTGCGGGCCGCTCGCATCACACAAATGTGATGCACACGGCCCAAATAGTTCTGGGCTCGCCGAGAGGGCGAACGCCCGATGCTCGATTCGAACGTGGGTTCGAATCGAGCACCGTGCCCATCCCTATCCAGAAGCATTAGCCCATAGCCAATGGCAAACGCTCGCCCATCACAACCGCCATCTTTAGGAACGTTCCCCAGTCTAGTCATCCAAAAAAAAACGCCCATCTACCTGGGCCCTTTACGGTTTCTACGGCCTAGCCAATTTATCATTAGTGGCACTGGCAGCCAGGTACTGTACAGGCCCCACCTGACTTTTAAAGAGCGTTATGTCCTTCAGCTTACGGTCTCCAACTCCAAGACTTCACCCATACACGGAGATGTACCAAGAAGCGGCTGCAGTCTCTCTTGAGAATGCTCAAATCTGAAAATTCGGGTCATTCCCCAGGGTCGGTCTTAATGTCACGCTTCCTGATCTTCCTCTCCCAGACACAGCCCCCCCTTTCACATCCTTAATTTAGATACCGCAGCGATAGCAGACCTATCAATGTCGGAAGGTTCCGTTCTACGTGGATCGGTATAGCGATGTTCATACCATGTCGCCCCTAGCATCCCTGGTAGTGACAGATGCCGCAGCCTCCACAGGCTTCGCTGCAATTTTTGGCCACCATTGGTTACGGGACCATGGCCTCAGAGATACTCCAAACCCCGGGTTTACCCGGACTTCCTCCCTCTTCAAGCGATACCCGGTCATGATAGCCGCTCGACTCTGGGGTCATACCAGGACAGACCGTGGCTTTCACCACCGACAGTTGGGCCGAGGCCGATCTTGTTGTTGAAGTCAGTTGTGGATCGCTCTAAGTGATGTCCTTCCTGCTCAGGCTGCTGCAGTTATTTTGGCAGCACCAGTTTAACGTCCACTGTACGTTCATTCCAGGCTGCCGTCTTCCGGGACATGTCTACTATCTTTACCAGTTCGCCATTTGGCCTTCTCCCCAGCCTGCTCATACAAAACAACCATTTACACAGCCTACTACGGGTTCTGACAGCCTAGCTAGTTCACCTGCAGCAATCCTGCAGGCCAGGTTCTGCGTAGTCGCCACTTGGCTCGCTACCAACACCATTTCATCTTCCACCTGGCAGTGTCTAAAGCCCAGCAATCAAGCTCCAGGATAGACATCCCTCTCTATAAACAAACAATGTCTGGTGTCCAGTAACCATACTCGACCACCTATGGTCACTCCTACCGGAACGCTCAAACTCTAGTCCCCTATTACCTTTTCCGTGCAAACCCTTGAGTGCCTGCTAGTTTGTCAAACATGTGGGGGTTCTTCTTCGTAGCCTACACCTCGACCACAGTCAGTACCACGGTCACTCTTTAGTATTGGAGCAGCCTCGGCAGCATCTCGACATGGGTCCCAGATCACATCATCAAGAGGCTAGGCAGGTGGAACTCTGTCTACCGCACCCGGTAGATCCTCAATCCTCGGGTGGAAATGGCACAAGCATTCACCAAACTTGCTCAATTAATAAAGCTGAAATCAATAAAACTACACCCCTACCTGAATGTTTTTGCCCCCTTATTTTGGTATACTGACCATCAGACCAGGGCACACTTCAGGTCTATTTCATGTGATAAGTCTTATGGTAAGTCTATTTTTTCATATCCGTATCGGCCATAGGGCTTCGCCCATAAGTAGGAAGGCCAGTATGGTGGCCTGAATTTATGGGAGGAGCCCGGGGGGTATTTAACCAGGCCGCTCGCCTGTGGTCTTCGTCGGTTTCCTGTGCGCGGTACCCACCCTCCAATCCCCCTTTTCAGGGCATTTATCAAATTAATTTCTCTTCACAAATACTCATTTCTAATCTAGGGTATGCCCCCTTATTTTGGTATACCGACCATCAGACCAGGGCACACTTCAGGTCTATTTCATGTGGTAAGTCTTATGGTAAGTCTATTTGTTCATATACGTATTGGCCATAGGGCTTACCTTCGACTTGAACTGTGGGCTCATCCCTAATAGTGTAGCAACTGTTTATCTTAACCGCTTGCCGACCGTCCGGCAGATTGGCACAGGCAGGCGAATCGCCGTCATGGTACGTCGGTACCATAGACAGCCACTAGGGGAGCCAATGCGAGTGCTCGATGGGGACGGCCACCAGGGGAGCCAATGCGATCACTCGGGGCACAGGGAGATCCGGGAGCGGTGTGTGTAAACACACGGTTTCCGGTTCTCTAAGGGGAGAACTGACAGATCCTCTGTTCATACAGAGTATGAACAGGCTATCTGTTAGTTTCCCTGCACAGTCCACATCCACCTTCAGTTAGAATCACTTCCCAGGACACACATTAACCCCTTCACTGCCCCCTAGTGTTAACCCTTTCACTGCCAGTGACATTTTTACAGTAATCAATGCATTTATAATCGCACTAATCACTATATTAATGCCAATGGTCCCAAAAATGTGTCAAAATTGTCCCAGCGTCAACAAAATGATACATTTTGTTGACGCTATAACTTTTGTGCAAACCAATCAATATACGCTTATTGCGATTTTTGTTACCAAAGTATTTAGAAGAAGGAATATCGGCCTAAACTGAGAAAAAATTAGCTTTTTTTTTTAAAAAAATGGGGATATTATTATTACTATTATTATTATTACAGCAAAAAGTACAAAATCTTGTGTTTTTTCTAAATTGTCGCTCTTTTTTTGTTTACAGTGCAAAAAATAAAAACCGGAGAGGTGATCAAATACCACCAAAAGAAAGCTCTAATTGTGAGAAAAAAAAGGCATCAATTTTGTTTGGGTGCAGCGCCACAGGACTTCGCAAAAAATAGCCCGGTCATTCAACAGCCAAATCTTTTGGGGCTGAAGTGGTTAATAATGCTTAAAGTGAAATAATAAAAATTAAATATTCCTTTAAATATCGTGTCTGGGGGTGTCTATAGTATGCCTGTAAAGTGGCGCACTTTTCCCGTGTTTAGAAGAATACCACAGCAAAATGACATTTCCAAAGGAAAAAAAGTAATTTAACCACTTCAATACAGGGCATTTATACACCCTTCCTTCCAGACCAATTTTTAGCTTTCAGCGCTCTCACACTTTGAATGCCAATTACTCAGTCATGCAACACTGTACCCAAACAACATTTTTATAATTTTTTTCATACAAATAGAGATTTATTTTGGTGATATTTAATCACCACTGGGTTTTTTTATTTTTTGCGACATAAGTGAAAAAATAGCGAAAATTTTGAAAAAAAACACTTTTTTTTAGTTTCTATGATAACATTTTGCAAATAAGTCATTTTTGTTCATAAATTTGGGCCACAATTTATACTGCTACATCTCTTTGGTAAAAATAACCCAAATTAGTGGATATTATTTAGTCTTTTTGAAAGTTATGGAGTCTACAAGCTATGGTGCAAATCATTGAAAATTGATCACATCTGATCACACCTGATGCACTGACGGCCTATTTCATTTCTTGAGGCTATGAAATGTCAGGAAAGTGCAAATACCCCCCACATGACCCCTCTTTGAAAAGTAGACAGTCCAAGGTATTTAGTAAGAGGCATGGTGAGTTTTTTGAAGTTGTAAAGTTATTTCTGTACTGCCCCCTCCCTCCGATGGCGACCCTCCAGTAAAAAAATATTTCACTCACCCGATGCCTGTAATAATACTGCTAACGGCGCGCTGCTCCCCGCCAGCCCCTCCTCTCTTCTCGTCCATCCTAGACTCCTAGGTGATACAGTGCAAGGCTTGCACTGTATCACCTAGGATTCTAGGACAGACGAGAAGAGAGGAGGGGCCGGCGGGGAGCAGCGCGCCGTTAGCGGTATTATTACAGGCATCGGGTGAGTGAAGCACCTGCGATAATACCACTAACGGCGTGCTGCGACGTCACCACGCCGTTGACGAGGATGGGAGTTTGTTTGTGTTGCCGGCCGGCTTCATTTTTATGCCTTGTTACATCGCATTTCTTGTAAGTGCATTGTTTTTTATTATATTCAATTAGCTCAGACGGTACTCCACTATGGTTTGTTGTTTCTCTCTTTTGGGTTAACATGCATTACCATATATGCGAAATACGGATATATGTCGGTGCAGAGGATTTGAATCAATCAGAACTGTTTTCCATGACACGTCCATTTGATGAGCTATCCATCCAGGAGATTTTTTGCAGTCTTGGGCTTGCGTTTGGATCACTGGGTGTACTCTGCCTTTCTTTTGCATACTTTGTTTGTTCACTTTGTAAGTGCACATATATGCTTTTTTATTTTTATTCCTTATTTGACAATATTACGCTATGTTATGATTCCCCCTTTTTTTGGAAACCACGTATGCTGAGTCAAAGTTTGGTTTTGACTGAATAGTAACAAGGATCTTGTTTTTGCTGTCTTGCCGTTTCTACTAAAAGGCCCAGGCTGGGTTTAAGCCAATTGCACATTTGGCTTACTTTCTGGTAAGCATTAAATTCAGAAGGTGGTGGTGTAGAAAAGTTTTTTCTAATTAATATTTTTTTGGATCATCACTGGTGTCACCGTTTTGTATTCCGTAGAAGGATTTCTGTAATTTTGAATTCTCTATATGGACTTTCACTTGGGACTATTTAAATTTTTTACCTTTTATTTTGATTAATTTCACTTGGGATTATTAATGTTTATACTGATTTAGTTATTTTTTTTTCACTCATACCTATTTATACCTAGTGTTACATACATTCTTGGTTAAGAGAATATATCTAGGTTTACATATAGCACAGCTTTTCTCTTGTATATGTTTTTTGTGTATATCCCACAATAAGCTGCTGCTTTTATTATTTTTTCAGATTTATATCTGTATTTATTTTATTTTTATTGTCCAAACGCAGTTTTCTTCCCTTTTTTTATTCTATGAAGCATTATGAGTCTTTTGAACGGTTAATTTTTTTACACAAGTCTTCGGAAAACATGGAATGAAAATGAAAATCTTTTTTTTTACACAAAGTTGTCCATTTATAAGATATTTCTAACTATATACCTATGTATATAGCAAAAATTACACCCCAAAACACATTCTGCTACTCCTCCTGAGTATGGCAATACCACATGTGTGAGACTTTTACACAGCCTGGCCATATACAGAGGCCCAACATTGAAGTAGTACCTTCAGGCATTCTAGGAGCATAAATTACACATCTCATTTCATTCCTACCTATCACACTTTTGAAGGTCCTGGAACACCAGGACAATGGAATTACCCCCAAAATTACCCCATTTTGGAAAGCAAACACCCCAATGTCTATTCTATGAGGCATGGGCTGCAAATAGGTACTCGGGTACTCTGATGGGCTGGAGACAGGTACTCGGTTACTCCAATGGGCTGGTGACAGGTACTCGGGTACTCCGATGGGCTGGTGACAGGTACTCGGGTACTCCGATGGGCTGGTGACAGGTACTCGGGTACTCAGATGGACTGTGACGGGTATTCGGGTACTCAGATGAACTGACGACTAAGGCTATTGCCGAAATGCGTCAGATATATTGTTTTATTGTCACTCTGATGTACCAATAAATGACAATTCAAGGATTACAGTGTTGCCGGCTCTTCTTATTACTGTCAGATGAACTGTGACAGGTACTCGGGTACTCAGATGAACTGTGACAGGTACTCAGATGGACTGTGACAGGTATTCAGGTACTCGGATACTCAGATGGACTGTGACAGGTACTCAGGTAGTCGGGTACTCAGATGGACTGTGACAGGTACTCAGGGACTCAGATAGGCTGGGATAGGTACTCAGGTACTCAGATGGGCTGGGACAGGTACTCGGGTACTCAGATGGGCTGTGACGGGTGATGACAGGTACTTTGATGGCTGGTGACAGGTATTTTGATGGCTGGTGACAGGTACTTTGATGGCTGGTGACAGGTCCTCTTTATTGGGGGGGTAATCAGTGTGTGTTGGTGTACACTAAGCGGTAACGAGATGTTACCACAACCTCCTTCTCACACACGATCGGTGTGAGGAGGAGAACCCGGTAACATCTTGTTACCGCGGTTTGTTGACATTCTGTGACCGGCTGTGATTGGACACAGCCGGTCATATGGTAACGAGCCAATTTCATTGGCTCTTTACTGCGATCTGGGTTAGGATGTGTCAGGGTGACAAGCCTCGTCCCTGATCGCAGCTCTGCACGCGCCCTAGGGGTGTGCACGAGCGCTGTTCATGTAGACAGTACATGTGACCGGCTGTGATTGGACATGGCCAGTCACGTGTATAGGGGGTGGATCAGGGATGCCAATCACACGGATCAGGGATGGACTGTGTCAGAGGGACACAGCTCATCCACGATTGTCACACTGCGGGCCCCCAGGGGCCCGCAGGAGTGGCAAAATACAGAAGACATCATATGACGCCCACCCAGGATGGGAGATGCCATCTGTGGGTGTCATTTGACTATAGCCCGGTATTGAAGTGGTTAACACTACTTGTGGCTGTAATGTATTGTCGGGTCCCGGCAATATAGATGAAAATTATTGAGAAAAACGGCATGGGTCCCCCCCCCCCCAGCCCATTACCAGGCCCTTTGGAACCCTGCACCCAAATTTAAAAAATGGCGTTGGGGGCCCCCAGGCACTATATAATCTGTGCGACTCGCGCATGCGCAGTAGGCTCCACTGCCTGTTTTCCTCACTTTGAATGGTGGAGTCGGGACCCGAGAGCCAAGGGACGGGTCAGCCTCGGGCGGCCGACATCGCAGGAACCCTAGAAAGGTAAGTGCTTATTAAAAGTCAGCAGCTACAGTGTTTGTAGCTGCTGACTTATTTTTTTTTTTCGCTGGCCCACCCCTTTAATAAATTAAAAAAAAAAACTAACCATTAAAGTTAGTCCATTTTTTTTTTTTTTTTTTTGTATAATGTGAAATATTTTACATCGTGAGAATCGTGATCTTTTTATTGTAAGCAAAAAAAAAAATCATGATTCTCATTTTGGCCAGAATCGTGCAGCTCTAGTGCAGTGCTATATAACAACTTAGTAGAAATTGGCATTTGCATATACGTGGAATCGCTAATTAGCGCTGATTTCAAATTTACTATCGTTTGTTGCGCCGCTAATATCGCTCTTTTCCATTTGCACATTCGCCTGTTAAAATTTAAATTGCCTAAAATGGAGCGCTATTAATTGCAATAGTACTCAGTACTTCCTGGCGCTATAGTAAAATGACCCCCCCATTGCGTGCTGTCATATACTTGGATCTCTATGATATAAAATCTGAAAAGTCCTTATTTTTTATTAGAACACAAAAATAAATATGATAAAGAGATCTCTGTGTGCCAATTCCAATATCGCATTTCTCATATTTTCATTGTTTGAATAATAACATCCCATTCAAATATTTCCCAACATATTATCCAGATCAGTCACCAAGTCACTGACCCTCGCCTGAGTGATGGGAAAATGTTTCCAACTGTATTCCGTTTGAAACCAGGTGATCGAATACGTTTTATTGCGATTATAAGATTTTTGCAGCATTTTGGGTGGAACTGGGTTGGAATAATAACATCAGATGATGGCAGCGGTGATGAGGAGACCCAAGAACTGAGTAAGATGATGAGCCAACATGGGATCTGCACGGATTTTACCATTAAACTCAGTTCAGATAGAACCACTTCTATTCAGAGATTTCAGATTGTTAGTGAATCGGCAGCTAAGGTTGTCATAATGTGTGGAAGTTTCACAGTAAACTTTCTTCTTTTTATTTCTCACTCACCATCTGTTATAGAAGAAATCACATTTATTTTCTCACCGTCGTGGAATAAAATAATGCATAATCAGCATCCTATGGGCCATTCATCAATCAACTACAGCTTCATTTTTGCATGGCCAAAACAAGGATCCGTTGACTTCAATTACTATGTTAATGGCGTAAGCCTCTTCGACCTTTTAACTGACCCAATAATGGAAGATATTTGGATTAATTGGTTTTATTGCCTTTCCCTAAACCCATCGAAAAATTTATTTTTTCAATCCCAATTCAATTTTACTGCAAAACGTTGTAAAGATGTAAAAGATGTTTCATACATATTTACTGCTTTCTCAACTCTGCCTTCTTATACATCTAGGGCTGTATATCTCCTGGCCAATGCTATAGATTCCATGTACATGAAGGAAAAAAAACCTGGACAAAATGGGTTTCACAGAGTAAGTTGTATAGTAAGTGCCTACATTACTATGAACCTACCCTATATTAACCGCTTCCTGACCGCCTTGCGCAGATATACTGCGGCAGAAGGGCCCGTACAGGCAGAATCACGTATCTGTAAAGGTTGTAGGCTTAGCATGGATTACACATATATGGGAAGGGGAATTGAAATATATGCCACATCCTATATTCGAGAAAAACAGAAAGGGGGATCCCCTATGTGTTGGACTTTTAAGGGCATAAAATGTTGCCTGTATGTTGCCCTTTAACCGCTTCAGCCCCGGAAGAATTTACCCCCTTCCTGACCAGAGCACTTTTTTTCGATTCGGCACTGCCTCGCTTTAACTGAAAATTGTGCGGTTTGTGACGTGGCTCCCTACCAAAATTGACGTTAGTTTTTTTCCCACAAATAGAGCTTTCTTTGGGTGGTATTTGATCACCCCAGCGGTTTATATTTTTGGCACTATAAACAAAAAAATAGCTACAATTTTGAAAAAATTGTTTTTTTACTTTTTGCTAAAAATATCCCACAAAAATATATAAAAAAACTTTTTTTCTCCAGTCGCCTTTCAGGACAACCCTGGAGAGAGCGCAGCTCCGCCCACTTTGAGGAAACACTTGCATTTTTCTTTAAAGCTCCTCCTCTTCCACCATGGCCTCAGTTATTGTGTTTCCTCCGCCATGGATGGAAGCACTTGTGGGAACCAGGGCTGCGTTCTCTCCAGGGGGAGGGGAGGTAGTCCTACCTTTATGCAGGAGCCGCTGCAGAGACCATCCCAGCCCCCCCCCTAGTACGAACGGGGGGGGTTCCGGAGTCCAGGACCTTCTCCAGCTCACAGGAGCAGTGGCCGGCAGGAATGTCGAGGCGTCCATGCCCCCGGGAGCCGACGGGTTTGAATTTCGCGCGCCGCGCGGTGAGGCTCCCGGGAGGTGTCACATGGCGGGCGGATGACACGGCGGCCAGTGACGCGGCTTCCTGTTCGGGCGGGGCGGCGTTGGTTCCAGCCGCCCGGAACGCAAGGGTCAAGGGGCGGGTCCACAGACCGGTACTTCCGCTTCCGGCGTGCGTAGTGACGCCGTGCCCGGGAAGATTTAAAAACGGCTGTTTGTTCAAGCCCCGCTGCGCTCTCTGCAACATGGAGGAGAGATCTGCAGCAACGGTGGAGGCAGGCACCCCAAGCACCGGTCAGGCCCAGGTAAGAGGGGTACAAAGGTACTCTTTATTCTTCACCTTATGGGCTGTTTCTTTCTGTTGTCACTTGTTTATTCCTCCCTGTGGGGGGTCCTGTCACTACAGAGTCAAAGGTTACTGTCCTTGGACCTGTAGTTTGGTGGTTGCTGCACTCAGGTGGTCTGTATTATTCTGGTGGTGGTATGTTTAGTCCAGACTCTGGTAGTAAGACAAGCTTTTGTTTTTTCCCTAGGAAACTGTGTCAGGGAAAGTAAAGAAAGCAAACCCGCCAGGAAAGAGATGCCCTGTGTGTAAGAACCCCTTACGGGAATCCTGGCAGAAGGCGTTATGTAGGTCCTGTATTAAGGAGATAGTGGAGGAGGAGTCCTCTCAGCAATATGGTGAACTGTATTCATCTGTGCGAGAAATAGCAAGCTCACTAAGCTCCGTCAAGACTCTGTTGGTTCAGAGCCCAGCAAGTCAGGGCGGTAGCCAGCAACCACCACCATCAAGTCCTAGAGCATCTACCTCCAGGCAGAGGGAGGTGTTAGATTCAGAGGACGAAGGGGCAAGTACTCTCCCTTCCCTCAGAGATTCAGAGGAGGAGGTAGAAGAGGAGGATGACAGCCGTGGTTCCAGGTACAAGCTGTCTTTAGAAGAGGTAGATGACCTCTTGAGGGCTATCTATACGACCCTGGACATCCAGGAGGAAAAGGTCCAGTTGTCTGTACATGACAGGATGTATCAGGGGCTGGATGAGGTTAAATCCAGAGTTTTCCCTGTTCATAAAGTTTTGTCAGACACGGTTAAAAAAGAATGGAAGGACCCAGAGAGGGGTCCTTTCCTTTCTAAGAGCCAGAAAAGACGCTTTCCCTTTGATGAAAAAGAGTCAGAGGTGTGGAACAAAAAACCACGTGTGGACGCAGCCTTTTCACAGGTATCGCGTAGGACAGACTTGGCCTTTGAGGACATGGGGGTACTCAAAGATGCCATGGATAAAAGAGCAGATACTCTTTTAAAGAGGGCATGGGATTCAGCATCTGCCAGCCTCAAACCAGCTATGGCATCCACGGTGGTGGCTAGGAATTTAGAGTGTTGGATAGATAAATTGCAGAGCCACGTGGAAGCAGGCACACCACGTAAGGACTTGATGGAATCCTTTCCACTAATCCTTAGAGCGGTGAAATACATGGCTGATGCCTCTGCGGAGTCCATCAAAATGGCAGCCAGATCTGCGGCCCTGGTGAATTCCGCCAGGAGAGCTGTCTGGCTTAAAACGTGGTCAGGTGACACAGCCTCCAAGGTTAGGTTGTGTGGTCTGCCCTTTTCAGGGGATCTGCTGTTTGGGCCAGAGCTGGAAACAGTGCTGGACAGAACAGCAGACAAAAAGAAGGCCTTTCCTGCAAAGAAAAAACAGGCAGGCAAAAGGAATTTTCGTCCTGTTCAACAGTCCCGTAAAGGTGGGGAAGACAGCAAAAGTCGCTGGAACCCCCAGAAGGGTAGAGGTAAAGGAGGAATTTTGTTCAAAACTCCCTCCAGTCAACCCCCTAAGGATAAGTGACTGCTCTGCTCCAGTGGGAGGAAGGTTGTCCGCCTTCCTTCCGCAATGGAGCCAGTGTTCCTCAAGTCAATTCGTGAGGAACATTGTGGCACAGGGATACAGCCTGGAATTTTCCAACATTCCCCCAAACAGATTTTATGTCACAACCCTTCCGAGGGATCAGGACAAAGCCTCTGCCATGAGGAGCCTTTTGGAGGATCTGATTCAACAGGAGGTGATTGTTCAGGTTCCAAAGGAACAGGAAGGCCATGGGTTTTATTCTCACATCTTCCTAGTGAGAAAACCTTCGGGCAAATATCGATTGATACTGAATCTAAAAATTCTGAATCAATCGATACGATACAAGCACTTCCGCATGGATACAATCCATACAATAACAAGGTTGTTATCCAAAAATTGCTTCATGGCCTCCCTGGATCTGAGGGACGCCTATCTACATGTCCCGATCGCCCAATCCTCCCAAAGGTTCCTCAGGTTGGCAGTGAATCTAGGGTCATCAGTCTGGCACCTACAATTCAGGGCCTTGCCGTTCGGGCTGTCGTCCTCCCCCAGGATCTTCACCAAGGTCATGGCGGAAGCCCTGGAACCACTGAGGTTGAGGGGAATCTCAGTGGTCCCATATCTGGACGATCTCCTGTTTTTTGCGGACTCCAGGGAACAGGTGCTGTCGAATCTTCAGATAGCACAGGCTCACCTGGGGGACTTAGGGTGGCTTCTCAATCTGGAGAAGTCAAACCTGGTTCCAAACCAGGAAGTAGTTTTTCTAGGGTACACCATCAATTCTACCCTGCAAAAAGTTTTTCTTCCGCAAGAAAAGGTGGAAAAGATCCCGACGGCAGTAAAACAAATTCAGACGAACCAGGTGGTTTCAGTCCGATCAGCCATGAGGGTGTTAGGTCTCCTTACAGCCTCTATCCCAGCTGTCCAGTGGGCCCGGTTCCATTCCAGACCTCTTCAGGCAGAAATCCTGCAGGTCTGGTCTCATCGGGTTCCACTAGAAAAGAAGTTCAGCCTCACCTCAAAAGTAAAACGGGCTCTGTGGTGGTGGCGAAACACAGCCAATCTCACAAAGGGCCTTCCCTGGTTCTGGCCGCTAGACAAGCGCCTGACGACGGACGCGAGTGCCTGGGGTTGGGGAGCCCACCTAGACGGGCTGACGGTCCAGGGGACTTGGTCCAAGGCAGAGTCTCGGAGATCCTCGAATTGGAGAGAACTCAAGGCTGTGTCGCTGGCCCTTCGGGCTTTTCAGCACGTAGTAGAGGGACAGCATGTACAGATCTTGTCGGACAATATGACAACAGTAGCATATGTCCTAAAACAAGGGGGGACCAGGAGCAGGGGTCTCATGGAATTAGCCAGGCATCTATTCGCATGGGCAGAAAAAAGCGTGGCCTCCCTCTCAGCAGTCCATCTAAAGGGCTCTCTGAATCTCTGGGCAGATCTTCTCAGCAGGAAGAGACTGGTGGAAGCAGAATGGAGCCTAAATCAGGAAGTTTTCTTGATGATCGCCAGTACTTGGGGCTTCCCCCAGGTGGACCTGTTTGCAAATCAGCAAAACCACAAGGTCCAAAAATACTTTTCTCTTCACCGAGAAGATCAGGCCATAGGTCTAGATGCATTAGCCCATCCTTGGCATTACCGTCTGTGCTATGCCTTTCCCCCCTTTCCTCTGATACCGGTGGTCCTGAGGAAGTTCAGGGAAGAGAGGACCAGCATGATTCTCATCACGCCCTTCTGGCCAAAAAGACCCTGGTTCTCGGCTCTTCTAAATCTAGCCACAGAACCCCCGTGGAGGCTACCAGTCAGGCAGGACCTTCTGACACAAGGGTCAGTGATCCATCCAGAGGCAGGCAGGCTGCAGCTAACCGCCTGGTTTCTGAAGAGGATCTCTTGAGAGCTAAGGGTTTGTCTGAGGGACTAGTAAGGACTTTACTCTCAAGCAGGAAGGAAGTGACTCGGGCCATCTACCTGAAAGTCTGGAAGAAGTACAACTCGTATTGTACTCTTAGAGGGTTCCAGGTGAAAAGTACCAGTTCAGTACTGGAATTTCTCCATGAAGGAATGGAGAAAGGTTTGGCAGCCAGCACCCTGAAAACTCAGGTGGCGGCCCTTTCGGTTTATTTAAAAAAAAACCTTTCCAGGGAAGCTTTAATTTCCAGGTTTTTCAGGGCAATGGCACGGAATAGGCCAGTTCCCCTCAGGAATTTTCCCAGTTGGGATTTATCCATAGTCCTTCAGGGTTTAACGGGAGCTCCGTTTGAACCTCTTAAGGACTCTTGTTTAAAAAATTTAGTTTTAAAAACAATTTTCCTAGTAGCCATTACGTCAGCTAGACGAGTGAGCGAATTACAGGCTCTGGCAGTTACAGAGCCTTTCCTAAGGATTTTTCCCGATAGGATAGTGCTGCAGATAGACCCAGCCTTTCTTCCCAAGGTATCTTCAGAGTTCCATCGTACCCAACAAATAGTGTTGCCTACCTTTTCCTCCAACCCTACCAACACAGGGGAGGAGGCCTTTCATACCTTAGATGTAAGGAGGTGTCTTCTCCATTTCCTAGCAGTTACTAGGGAATTCAGAAAGACGAATGCTCTGTTTGTAATCTTTTCAGGTACTAGAAAAGGGGAAAAAGCCTCTAAGAGTACTCTAGGTAGGTGGCTTAGAGAGGCAATTTCGGAGGCATACAAAGCTAGAGGAGAATCCCCTCCCTCCGGAATTGCTGCCCATTCCACTAGGGCAACAGCAGTGTCTTGGGCCGAGAGGGCCGGTGCTACGCCTGATCAGATCTGCAAGGCGGCCACGTGGTCAAGTTACTCAACTTTCCTTCGGCACTACAGACTGGACTTGCTGTCAGCTGCGGATCAAGCCTTCGGCAGGAAGGTACTGCAGGCAGTGGTCCCACCCTAGGGTAAGCTTCTCGTTTATCCTCTCCAGGGTTGTCCTGAAAGGCGACTGGAGAAAATACCTAGTTAGACTTACCGGTGACGGTATTTCTAAGAGCCTTTCAGGACAACGCCTAGTTCCCTCCCTTGTGTTCTATGTTTAAAGATGATACAAGTATCTGTCATGGTTTGTTTGTGTTCTCTGTGCTTTATCTTCCAGTATGCCGGAGGTAACAATAACTGAGGCCATGGTGGAAGAGGAGGAGCTTTAAAGAAAAAATGCAAGTGTTTCCTCAAAGTGGGCGGAGCTGCGCTCTCTCCAGGGTTGTCCTGAAAGGCTCTTAGAAATACCGTCACCGGTAAGTCTAACTAGGTATTTTTTCCTCAGTTTAGGCCGATACGTATTCTTCTACATATTTTTGGTAAAAAAATTGCAATAAGTGATTATTGATTGGTTTGTGCAAAAGTTATAGCGTTTATAAAATAGGGGATAGTTTTATGGCATTTTTATTAATATTTTTTTTTTTTTTAAATGGCGGCGATCAACGATTTTTATTGTGACTGCGACATTATGGCGGACACATCAGACATTTTTGACACATTTTTGGGACCATTGGCATTTTATACAGCAATCAGTGCTATACAAATGCACTGATTCCTGTGTAAATGACACTGGCAGTGAAGGGGTTAACTACTAAGTGGCAGTGTAGGGGTTAAGTGTGTCCTAGGGGCGTGTTGCTAACTGTGGGGAGTGTGGCTGTGTTTTACATATCACTGATCTCTGCTCCAATCACATGGAGCAGAGATCAGTGTCACTGTTGCTAGGCAGAACGGGGAGATGCTTGTTTACTATAGAATCTTCCCGTTCTTCCTCTCCGTGAGGCGATCATGGGTATCCCCCATGGCGACCTGACTCATGGAGCTTCCCGCGGGCGATCGAGTCCGCGGGACCCGCGCCGCCTCTTAAAGGGCAACATACAGGTACGTGATTCTGCCTGTACGTGCCCTTCTGCCGCAGTATATCTGCGTGAGGCTGTCGGGAAGCGGTTAAGAGGCAACCAGTGGGCGTGTGCGCCCGCGGCAAGATCCATGAGTCGGGTCGTGGGTCCCGCGGACTCGGGGAGGAAGAATGGGGAGATGCTATTGTAAACAAGCATCTCCCTGTTCTGCCATGTGACAGTGTCACTGATCTCTGTTCCATGTGATCGGGAACGGTGATCAGTGACGTGTCGCACGTAGCCACGCCCCCACAGTTAGAAACACTCCCCAGGGCTCACTTAACCCCTACACTGCCACCTAGTGGTTAACCCCTTCACTGCCAGTGTCATTTACACAGGAATCAGAGCATTTGTATAGCACTGATTGCTGTATAAATGCCTATGGTCCCAAAAATGTGTCAAAAATGTCTGATGTGTCCGCCATAATGTCACAGTCACAAAAAAAAAACGTTGATCGCCGCCATTTAAAAAAATATATATATTAATAAAAATTCCATAAAACTATCCCCTATTTTATAAACGCTATAACTTTTGCACAAACCAATCAATAATCACTTATTGCAAATTTTTTTACCAAAAATATGTAAGAATACGTATCGGCCTAAACTGAGGAAAAAAAAAAAAGTTTTTATATATTTTTTTGGTAACCCCTTCACTGCCAGTGTCATTTACACAGGAATCAGAGCATTTGTATAGCACTGATTGCTGTATAAATGCCAATGGTCCCAAAAATGTGTCAAAAATGTCCGATGTGTCCGCCATAATGTCGCAGTCACAATAAAAATCACTGATCGCAGCCTTTTAAAAAATAAATATATATAAAAAAAATGCCATAAAACTATCCCCTATTTTGTAGACGCTATAACTTTTGCCAAAAATATGTAGAAGAATACGAATCGGCCTAAACTGAAGAAAATTTTTTTTTTTTTATAGATTTTTGGGGAACATTTATTATAGCAAAAATAAAAAATAATGCATTTTTTTCTAAATTGTCGCTCTTTTTTTGTTTATAGCGCAAAAAAAAATTAAAACCGCAGAGGTGATCAAATACCACCAAAAGAAAGCTCTATTTGTGGGGGAAAAAAAGACGTCAACTTTGTTTGGGAGCCACGTCGCACGACCGCGCAATTGTCAGTTAAAGCGACGCAGTGCCGAATCGCAAAAAGTGCTCTGGTCAGGAAGGGGATAAATCCTTCCAGGGGGTGAAGCGGATATGTAATAATTATGTGAAAGAAAAATTCAGGAAGTGAGATGGACAGCTATCTCCACCCTTCCTTTCATTTCCTGGGCAATCAGGAAAACTGTGATCACCAACATGGTTTCTCTATATAGGTTTTCATATACATAGTTACATACCCTGTTTCCCTGAAAATAAGACCTAGCGTGATTGTCGTTGATGGCTGCAATATAAGCCCTACCCCCAAAATAAGCCCTAGTTAAAGTCCTTGTAGGTCTTATTTTCGGGGAAACAGGGTAGGGCTTATTTGGGGGGTAGGGATTACATTGCAGCCATCACCGTCAATCACGCTAGGTCTTATTTTTGGGGAAACAGGGTATGGAAAAGAAGAAAGGTAACAGCGCTCTCTACAGGGACAACTCAATCCATACACCAGGTCCACTAGCAGGTGACGAGGCGTGATGTGTCCCAACACACTCCAATGCAACAGTAGTTAGAAGACCTGGCAAGACTGTAATCCTTGAAGTGTCATTTATTGGTACAACAGAGTGACAATAAAACAATAAAACTGACGCATTTCGGCAATAGCCTTAGTCGTAACTGGTTTGAAACAGATATGGCAAAAAAAAAAATATATATAAAAAAAATATATATATATATATATATATATATATATTGTGAACTTTGGGGACAATAGCTCCACGGGATTAAGTGCATAAACCGTCAGTTTTATAATAAAAGGCATTTATTTGAAAGAAAAATCAAAATAAGGCTTTCTTCAGCGCACAGGTAAAGTACCAAAAACAAAGTTCGCTTATCTTCAGCATAACAGAAAAACAGCTTATCTTCAGCACAAAAACAAAGTTAAGGAAAACACATACAGTTTTTGCAGCAGGTTCTTTTAGCAGCCTCCAGACATCCACACAGCTCAAAACCAACAGGTGTAATCACCTACTCCTCCTCACCAACAACTCTTCCCTACTTCCTGTTTTATGAGCTGTCTTCCTGGAGGCCCTTAACCCCCTGTGCGCTGAATCACTGTGGTCAGGGAGGGAGGCTCTTTTCCCACCCGAATATCTCTTCAGAGCCTCCCAAATTCCGGGTCCCAAATAACTTATTATTAACCTAGAGAGGACTGCGAATCAGTCCTCTCCTGCTCGGCTACTCCCGGAACCCCTCACCCATTTTGGGTGACCCCCTGAGCAACGCAGACTCCTTTAAAGGGACCACAGCCCAAATACTGGTGCTATATAGCACCCGTCCAGGACCCAACCTTGGCGTCCTGTACAATATATATATATATATATATATATATATATATATATATATATATATATACTCACATACAAACTCTATTGGCCTATCAGGTTAGTGTCACAGAAAATTCACATATTTAATTGATACCACCAATAATTCAAGTGGTTGGTGACTACACCTGTTTTTAGCCAGCATGAGAAGGGGGAGAGGAAAGAAAGGCAATATAAAAAGTTATTTTGTTGAGCCAACAAGATGTGTGTAGAAAAAATGCTACATGAGATATTAGGACCTTATTACTCCAAGGGAGAAATGTATTCTTTAGAAGAAGGTGAAAATGCAGACTTATGTTCAAGTAAAATACTTAATGGTAACAACACAAAGTAAAGTCAAGAGAAATGGCAGAAAAAAAAGGGGGATTCAGTTTATGGCAGGATCAAAAAAGAGGGATTCAATATGAGGCAGGATCAAAAAAAGAGGGATTCAATTTATGGCAGGATCAGAGAAAAGGGATTCAATTCATGGCAGGATCAAAAAAAAAAAAAAATAGGGATGCAATTTATGGCAGGATCAAAAAAGAAAAAAAAGGGGGATGTAATTTATGGCAGGATCAAAAAAGAGGGATTAAATTTATGGCAGGATCAAAAAGGAGGGATTCAATTCATGGCAGGATCAAAAAAAAGGGATTCCATTTTTTTGGCAGGAATCAAAAAAGACTGATTCAATTTTATGACAGAATCGAAAAAGAGGAATTCAATTATTGCAGGATCAAAAAAAAAAAAGGGGGATGCAATTTATGTCAGGATCAAAAAAGAGGGATGCAATTTATGTCAGGATCAAAAAAAGAGGGATTCAATTTATGCCAGGATCAAAAAAGAGGGATTCAATATGAGGCAGGATCAAAAAAGAGGAATTCGATTTTATGACAGGATCAAAAAAGAGGGATTCAATTTATGGCAGGATCAAAAAAAGAGGAATTAAATGTATGGCAGGATCAAAGATAAGAAAAGGGGAATGCAATTTATGGCAGGATCAAAAAAGAGGCATTCAATTTATGGCAGGATCAGAGAAAAAGGGATTCAATTTATGGCAGGATCAAAAAAAGAAAAAAAGAAAAAGGGGGATGTAATTTATGGCAGGATCAAAAAGAGGGATTCAATTTATAGCAGGATCAAAAAAAAGAAAATAAAAGAGGATTCAATTTATGGCAGGATCAAAAAAGAGGGATTACATGTATGGCAGGATCAAAAAAAGAAGGAATCAATTTATGGCAGGATCAAAAAAAAAGGGATTAAATGTATGGCAGGATCAAAATAAATAAATTGAAAAAAAGAGAAAAGGAGGAAAAAAATAGAAGGCAGAAAAACAAGTACAGAGGGAACCTACTGGGACAAAAATCCTGAGGCAGGTGACAATAAAACTGAAGATGGAATAGGGTGATCTAATTTGGGAAATAGATCCACATCCCATCTGGGGTTCATGCCTGTGGGGGTGTCGTTTCCCCAACAGGAAAATCCACTTGACTTCCTGTTCCAGTACCTTCTGTGCTTGTCTCCTCCAATTACCGACTAGGGATGAGCCGAACACCCCCCCGGTGCGCGAACATTCGAACAACGTTAAAGTCTATGGGACTCGAACGTGAGAAATCAAAAGTGCGAATTTTAAAGGCTAATATACAAGTTATTGTCCTAGGGTTTTGGGACCTGTATCAATGCAAAAAAAGTTTTAAAAACTTCAGTTTTTTCGGGAGCAGTGATTTTAATGATGCTTAAAGTGAAAAAAAAAGTGAAATATTCCTTTTAAATATCGTGCTTGGGGGGTGTCTATAGTATGCCTGTGAAGTGGCATGTGTTTCCCTTGTTTAGAACAGTCCCTGTACAACATGACATTTCTAAAGGAAAAAAAGTAATTTAAAACTGCTTGCGGCTGTAATGTAACATCACGTCCTGGCAATATGGATGAAAATCATTGAGAACCCCCCCCCCCCCCCAGCTCATTACCAGCCCCTTTGGGTCTTGTATGGATATTAAGTGGAACCCCGCACCCAAATTAAAAAAGGAATGGTGTGGGGCCCCCAGGCCCTTTAAACTCTGAACAGCAGTATACAGGTGGTGCAAACAAGACAGGGACTGTAGGTTTATTCTTAAGTTGAATCTGTTTGTTATTTGGAACAGATACATTTTTTACATGTAGCTCCAGCCCAAAAATGTATTTTTAAGATTTTTGAAAAACATAGGGAAGGGTTATCACCCCCGTAACATTTGTTTTGCTGTCTGTGCAACTCTTCAGAAGATTTCACTTCACTTTCTGTCCCAATGACAATTGGATTTTGAAGATTTGGGTTTTTTAGTGAAACAAGGATTGGTGATAAAGCATCAGTGGAGAGGAGACATGTTTTTCCCATATCAACTCTTACAGGAGAGAATTTCCCTTCCTAAGGGTAGATTTCCTCTCACTTCCTGTTGTCTCCCTCCGTTTGTAAGTAGGAGTCATTTGTAAGTTGGATGTTTTAAATTAGGGGACCGCCTGTATATACTATACGGCCTGCCCTATATACTCTGCAGAAATTTGGGCCTTAGGTGTTGGTGGTACCAGAACACTGTAAGCCCTCACAGTTACTCTTGGTGGGCGAAGGAACGGGCCCTGCTGTGAAATATTAGATCAAGAATTGTAATTCCGTGCCTCTGTCTTTTCGCATGGGCACGCTGGGCAGTTGCCCGGGGGCCCCACTTGCCTGGGGGGCCCCACCCAGGGCCAATCCTGGGCAGGTGCACCGTGCCCCAGCGCTGCAATCTGCTGCAGAAGAGGGGTGCCAAAGCTGTCTGTGGCACTGACTTGAAGTTGACTGCACTGGTTGCTCACTTGCTAGAATCGCCGGCCTCCCGGTATCTAGCTAGCAACCAGTGATGTCAGTAAGAGGCCGCGGCCGCCCCAGCATTCATTGCGTGCCACGGCCGCCCCAGCATTCATAGCGCTCCACCTCCGCAGCTAGTGAACAAGCTCCCCCCACCTCTGCCATGTTCTTCAGACAGCGTGGCTCGGAGGGAGTGGAGCAGAGCGTTTCTGAAGAAATAGCTGCCTTGCTGTGAGTGACTCCAGGCTGGACTCAAGTAAGTCTAAGTAAGTTGTGCCCATTAAAAGCTGCCACTGTGCCCATCAAAGCTGCCACTGTGCCCATCAAAGCTGCCATTGTGCCCATCAAACATAGCCACTGTGCCCATCAAACGCTGCCACTGTGCCCATCAAACGCAGTCACTGTGCTGTTAAACGCAGCCACTGTGCCCATCAAAGGAATTCTCAACAAAGAAGTATTGCAAATGTAATAAATAATTAGTGCTTTTGTACTGTCCCATTTCAATCTGTAATTTCTTGTTTTTCAATCTCTTGATTTTCAAGCTCGTGTTATTTTGTCCAAACATTGTGTTAATGTTTAAACACTGTTTTTGTTGAAAGTACCATTAAATATAGCCTTTCTCTAGTTGGAGCGCAAGAATGAGCCCTGCTGCAAAGTATTGCATCAAAAATTGTAATTACACGCCCCTGTTAAACAGGGGCCGAAAAATTGGGCCTTAGCCACTGGTGGCGGTGCCCAGAACCAAAAATTTTCTTACAAGCTATCAACATGAACATTGAGGAGGAATAGGGTAGTTACTCAGAATAACAGTATAGTTACTCAGCATCAGCATAGGCAGTCTTGAAGGGATCTCGCATTAAAAAAAAATATATCCGGTTACATCAGCATCGGGTGCTTGGTAGCTGGTGATCCAAGACTGATTCATTTTTATGAAGGTCAGCCGATTGACCGATTTGGTGGATAGGCGCACCCTGTGATCGGTTACAAAGCCTCCAGCAGCACTAAATGTGCGTTCCGAAAGAACGCTGGATTATACTGTGCAAGCTCTGGCCAGTGATCCATCCTCCAAGACCCAGTAAGCCAGAGGATTTTCAGTGGGAAGGGAGTCCAAGTCTGACCTTGCCCCTAGGTATTCCTGCACCATGTAAATCAGACGCTGGTGATGGTTGCTGGAACCGATCATACCTTGGGGCTGTGGACTAAAAAATTGTCTGAATGCATTGGTCAGACGGCCACCTTCTCCACCGCTCCTTCTGTGACTGACCGAAGCCTCAACAACACGTTGTCCAGAAAATTGTAACCTCCCAGGCTCTGGAAACGTGTTGCACAAACCTATCTGCAAGGCCTCCCAAAGATGTTTCATCCTTTGCTCCCTCTGTGACGGCAAGATAAGGTCTGCAACCTTACCATTGTAATGTGGATCAAGGAGGGTTGCCAGCCAGTAATGATCCCTCTCCTTGATACCACGAATACGAGGTCCCTCTGCAGGCTTTGCAGGATCAGGGAGGCCATGCAGCGTAGGTTTGCTAAGGCATTCGGTCCGGAGTTCTCTGGGTCACTAAGGACGACATGAGCCGCAGACACCTCCTCCCAGCCACGTACAAGTCCATGGGTTTCTTCGGACTGTAAATGATCCCTTGAAGACTGCTGCTGATGCTGAGTGCTAGGCTCCACCTCCATGCTGACACAATCCTCCTCATCCTTTTCCTGTGTGATCTACGGATAAAGGGGGCCTTAAGAGGTAAGGAAGTTCTCCTCTTCCTGTCTCTGTTCTGCCTCAAGTGCCCTGTCCATTATTCCACGCAGCGTGTGCTCTAACAGGTGGACAAGAGGAACAGTGTCACTGATGCATGCACTGTCACTGCTCACCATCCTCATGGCCTCCTCAAATGGTGAAAGGACAGTGCATGCATGCCTGATCATGGCCCACTGGCATGGGGAAAAAAAACAAGCTCCCCTGACCCTGTCCTGGTGCCATAGTCGCACAGGTACTCATTGATGGCCCTCTGCTGCGTGTGCAGCCGCTGCAGCATGGCCAACGTTGAGTTCCACCTGGTGGGCATGTCACAGATTAGGCGGTTCTTGGGCAGGTTAAATTCCTGTTGGAGGTAAGCCAGCCGAGCACTGGCATTACATGACAAGAGGAATTGCACACAGACTTTCCTGGCCTGCCTCAGGACATCCTGTAAGCCTGTGTACCTGCCCAAGAACCGCTGCACCACCAAGTTAAGGACGTGAGCCAAACAGGGCACATGGGTCAGTTGTCCCTGTCGGAGGGCGGAGAGGAGGTTGGTGCCATTGTCACAAACCACCATTCCTGGCTTAAGCTGGCGTGGCGTCAACCACCTCTGAGCCTGCCCCTGCAGAGCTGACAGAATCTCTGCCCCAGTGTGGCTCCTGTCCCCCAAGCACACCAGCTCAAGCACCGCATGGCATCTTTTTGCCTGCGAAAGGAAGGAAGGCGTGGAGGAGAGAGGTGTGGCAGAATCACCACTAGTAGAATTTTGGAGGCATGGTGGCGGAACAACCTCCAACACTACTACACCCTGTCCTGCATCCTTCCCAGCTGCCAGCAGAGTCACCCAGTGCGCGGTGAAAGATAGGTAATATCCCTGTCCATGCCTGCTGAACCATGAGTCAGCAGTAATATGCACCTTACCGCTGACCGCTCTGTCCAGCGAGGCATGGACATTGCCTTCCACATGCCTGTAGAGAGCCGGAATCGCCTTCTGTGAAAAAAAGTGGCATTTGGGAACCTGTCACTCAGGTACCGCACATTCCACAAACTCACGGAAGGGGGCAGAGTCTACACACTGAAAAGGCAGCAGTTGAAGTAATTTAGTAATAACTGGGGTAGGGAAATCTGCCTGCTAGAATCAGGCATTGGTGTACCGATAGCAGATTGCCCGCAAGTACTTGGCAGTGGCACACCTAATTCTACACCTTCATTCCTCTCAGTGCAGGTTTCTGAGAGGACTGAAGGTATAGTGGGGTTGGAGATCCCAGCTGATGAGAAAGAGCAAGGAAAGGTCCGCCTTGGTCTTTGGTGTGTGTGTCTTTTACATAGTGTTGCCAATGGGCTACATGGGAGCTCAACATATGTCTGATTAAGGATGTGGTGCAAAAGCACTTGCTGTCTAGTCCCTGCTTGATACGCTTTAGACATATGTTGCAAATAGCAATGGTGGTCTCTATTTGTGAGGGGTTGCAGTGTTGTGGCACCAGCACCAGTGCCTAAGGCCCAATTTTTCTGCCCCTGTTCAACAGGTACATGCAATTACAATTCTTGATCTAATAATTCACAGCAGGGCCCATTCCTGTGCCCACCAAGAGTAACTGTGAGGGCTTACAGTGTTGTGGCAACACCGTCCACCACCACCACCACCAAAGGCCCAATTTTTCTGCCCCTGTTCAACAGGGGCATGCAATTACAATTCTTGATCTAATAATTCACAGCAGGGCCCATTCCTGCACCCACCAAGTGTAACTGTGAGGGCTTATAGTGTTGTGGAAATGCCGTCCACCACCACCACCAAAGGCCCAATTTTTCTGCCCCTGTTCAACAGGGGCATGCAATTACAATTCTTGATCTAATAATTCACAGCAGGGCCCATTCCTGCGCCCACCAAGTGTTGTAGCACCAGCACCACCACCCAAGGCCCAATTTTTCCTACCACTGTTCAACAATGGCATGTAATTACAATTCCTGATGTAATAGTTCACAGCAGGGCATTCCAGCGCCCACCAAGAGTAGCCGTGAGGGCTTACAGTGTTGTGGCAGCACCAACATCTAACGGGGCAAATTTCTGCAGAGTATATACAGCAGGCCCCTACTTTCCAACTTAGAAACGACTCCTACTTGCAAACGGAAGGAGAAAACAGGAAGTGAGAGGAAATCTACCCCTAGGAAGGGAAATTCTATCCTGTTAGATTTAATTTGGGAAAAAGGTATCTCCTCTCTACTGATGCTTTATCACCAATCCTTGTTTCAAAAAAACCCCACTTTTCCAAAAGTATTTGTCATTGGGACGGAAAGTGAGGTGAAATGTTCTGAACAGGTGCACAGACAGCAAAACAAATGTTACAGGGGTGATAACCCTCCCCTATGTTCTCCAAAAAGCATAAAAATAGATTTTTTTGGATGGAGCTACACTTAAAAATGTACCTGTTCAAAATTACAAACAGATTCTACTTAAGAACAAACCTACAGTCCCTGTCTTGTTTGCACCGCCTGTATACTGCTGTTCAGAGTATATAGGGTTGTAAGTATAGGGTTTTATTTCGGGTGCGGGGTTCCCCTTAATATCCATACAAGACCCAAAGGGGCTGGTAATGGGCTGGGGTACGGGGGAGGGGGTGATGGGGTAGCCATGCCATTTTTCTCAAAGATTTTCATCCATATTGCCAGTACAAGACATGACATTAAAGCCGCAAGCAGTTTTAAATGGCTTCTTTTTTCCTTTACAAATGTCATTTTGTGCAGGGACAGTTCTAAACACTGGAAACACATGCCACTTCACAGGCATACTTTAGACACCCCCCAGGTACCATATTTAAAGGAATATTTCACTATTTTTTTTTCACTTTATGCATCATTAAAATGACTGCTCCATAAAAAACGTCCGTTTTTAAAACTTCTTTTTGCATTAATACATGTCCCCTGGGGCAGGACCCGGGTCCCCAAACCTGTTTTATGACAATAACATGCATATTGGCCGCTATAATTAGCACTTTCAATTTCGAACGTTCGCGTCCATTGTAACTAATAGGGTTCTAACGTTTGCGTGAACTTTCGGTCAGTTCGCAGGTTCTGGTGCGAACCAAACCCGGGGGTGTTCGGCTCATCCCTAGTACTGAGCTACATTTTGGAAATGGTGGTGGTTTGATGTAGACTGGGCGAAAAAGAGTTACCTAAAGTTGGAGCACCACGACAAGAGAAATCACACCCTTTATAAAGCACATCTATTAGGTCCTTGTCACCATAAAGAATGGGAAGATGTTTGATCTGATTAAACTCTCTGGAGAAAGTCGTGACAAAGGTAAATGAACTCCTGTCCCCGTTCTTTTGATTTTTATGTTATATATATATTTTAAAGAGCAAGGGGATTTCTCTCTATTATACAATAGATTGTTCCTGTCCTTCTCTGAGGATATGGAAATGGTTCTATTAATATGACACATCTGATAGCCTCTATCCCTTAATCGTTTTGAGATGTTAGAACATTCTAGCTGAAAACTTTCCAGGGTGGAGCAGTTGCGCTTAGCTCTAATAAACTTACCTACTGGGATGGAACAAATAATATGGGGTGGATGGCAGCTGGAGGCCAGAAGTAAGGAATTTTCGGCAGCAGGTTTGCGGAAAGTTCCAGTATTTATAAGACCAGTGCTGGGGTCACCCCTGAGTGTGATATATAGAAAATAAATCACGATCTTATTGCTCACATAAGATTATTCAAGATTAAGGCTGTTATTGTTGAGGTATGAGACAAAAGAAGTTAAAGAGGAATCAGTGTGGTCCCAAATTAAGATCAGGTCATCTATGTATCGCCCATACCAATGGATGTGGGGTGCATAGATGTTGAGATGTGAAAAAAGAAAACATTCTTCCCACCATCCCATTGAGAACAGCCGGTGTAAATTGGGCTATTGCATCCTGGACTAAAGTAATGGGTAACTGTTGACTGTTGTGACTTCCACGGTAGTATTGACAAACTGCTGTGATAATATAAACTTACCTGTTCAATTGAATGCCTGTATAGTTTACGTTGTTGTACAGATGCACTTGTCCTCCTTTTGTTAAGTATGTAAAACCTTAATAAAAAAAATTCAAACAAAAATTTGATAAGCGGGGGGCGGGGTGCTGCCGCTGATCTTGGAGAGTTTTATCATGTTTAAAATTGATAATCGGGGGGGGTTGCTGCCGCTGATCATCAAACGTTTAATCATGTTTTAAATTGATAAGTGGGGGGTTGCTGCCGCCGATCACCGAAAGTTTCATCATGTTTAAAATTGATTAGCGGGGGGCAATTTACAGGTTGCAGCATGCAGATATGTGCGATTTACAGGTTGCAGAATGCAGTTATGTGTGATTTACAGAATGCAGATATGTGCGATTTACAGGTTGCAGAATGCAGATATTTGCGATTTACAGGTTGCAGAATGCAGATATGTATGATTTACAGGTTGCAGAATGCAGATATGTGTGATTTACAAGTTGCTTTAGTAGAGCCCTGTGTATAATGTGCAGCCTGGTATATGATGTGCAGAGCCCGGTGTATAATGTGCAGCCTGGTATATGATGTGCAGAGCCCAGTGTATAATGTGCAGCCTGGTATATGATGTGCAGAGCCCAGTGTATAATGTGCAGCCTGGTATATGATGTGCAGAGCCCGGTGTATAATGTGCAGCCTGGTATATGATGTGCAGAGCCCAGTGTATAATGTGTAGCCTGGTATATGATATGCAGAGCCCTGTGTATAATGTGCAGCCTGGTATATGATGTGCAGAGCCCGATCTATAATGTGCAGCCTGCGTTATATACCATGATTTGTGATGCTGGGGCTGTATACTCTGTCTTGTGATGCTGGGGCTGTATACTCTGTGCTGTGATGCTGAGCTGTATACTCCTGACACTATGAGTGGAAGCAAGTGAAATACAGGGGACGGAGTGGGCAGATTCTATAAGGGGTGTGGCTTATGAGAAATGGAATGGGCCAGCATGGAGGGGCGGGGTCTTGCGCCCCCCATCCTAAAACTTCACCAGCCGCCACTGGTTACATAGTAGGTGAGGTTGGGCGGCACAGTGGTGTAGTGGTTAGCAAGAAGGGTCGCTGGTTCGAATCCCAACCACGACACTTCCTGCCTGGAGTTTGCATGTTCTCCCTGTGCCTGCGTGGGTTTCCTCCGGGTACTCCGGTTTCCTCCCACAAGCCAAAGACATGTAGGTAGGTTAATTGGCTTCTGTCCAAAAATTGGCCCTAGTATATGAATGGGGACCTTGGATTGTGGGCTCCTTGAGGGTAGGGACTGATGTGAGTGGGCAATGTACAGGGATGGGGACAATTGTAGACACTCGCTCAGGTTGAACTGGATGGACTTATGTCTTTATTCAACCTTACTAACTATGAAACTATGAAACTATGAAAAGTCCATCAAGCCCAACCTATGTGTGTGATTATATGTCAGTATTACATTGTATATACCTGTATGTTGTGGTCGTTCAGGTGCTTTTCTAATAGTTTCTTGAAACCATCAATGCCCCCCGCTGAGACCACCTCCTATGGAAGGGAATTCCACATCCTTGCCACTCTTACAGTAAAGAACCCTCTACGTAGTTTAAGGTTAATAAGGTTTAAGGTCTAAATTTAGTGAGTGGCCACGTGTCTTTTTAAACTCCCTTCCACAAAAATGTTTTCTCCCTACTGTGAGGTCACCAGTACGGTATTTGTATATGGAAATCATATTCCCTCTCAAGCGTCTCTTCTCCAGAGAGAATAAGTTCAGTGCTCGCAACCTTTCCTCATAACTAATATCCTCCAGACCCTTTATTAGCTCTGTTGCCCTTCTTTGTACTCGCTCCATTTCCAGTACATCCTTCCTGAGGACTGGTGCCCAGAACTGGACAGCATACTCCAGGTGCGACCGGACCAGAGTCTTGTAGAGCGGGAGAATTATTGTTTTATCTGTGGAGTTGATCCCCTTTTTAATGCATGCCAATATTCTGTTTGCTTTGTCAGCAGCAGCTTGGCATTGCATGCCATTGCTGAGCCTATCATCTACTAGGACCCCCAGGACCTTTTCCATCCTAGATTCCCCCAGAGGTTCTCCCCCAGTGTATAGATTGCATTCATATTTATATTTTTATATTCATATTTGCCACTCAAATGCATTATTACATTTTTCTACATTAAACCTCGTTTGCCATGTAGTTGCCCACCCCATTAATTTGTTCAGATCTTCTTGCAAGGTTTCCACATCCTGCGGAGAAGTTATTGCCCTGCTTAGCTTAGTATCGTCCGCAAATACAGAGATTGAACTGTTTACCCCTTCCTGCAGGTTATTTATGAACAAATTAACCAATTGCTGACCAATTGCTTTGTGCACTGATGATTTGGACCAGTGCACAAAGCAAGGTATAAAGCCCCATACACACGGTCGGACTTTTTCATGGATTCTGTCCGATCGGACAATGTTGTTGAAAAATCAGACCGTGTGTATGCACCATCGGACAGTGTACGTCGGTTTGTCCGACGGACAAAGTCTTATCTCCTGCTGGAAAGATTTGCCGTCAACACGGTCCGATCACACCAAATCCGATCGTGTGTACGGTTGTCCGACGGACAAAGTGCTACGCATGCTCAGAAGAAATTCTGTGACGGAAGCGCTCGGTCAGGTAAAACTACCTTTCCTAATCGACACAGCACATTCGTCACGCTGCAATGTTAAAATGTCTTTAATGCAGCGCATTCTCTTTTTCTTTACAATGCAACAAGAATGACATGTTTTAGCTGCTCCTATTCACCCGCACTTCTCACAAACTTAGTTCTTTCTTAGTTTTCAGCATTTATACACTACATGTTTATTTTTACTCAGATCGTAAAAGAATCTTTGTTATATTTTTTAGCATGATTTGTCTTTTTTTTTTTTTTTTTTGGGAATACATATTTGAAGGAGATTATTTTTTTTTTTTTTTGGAGGGGGGTTGTGTGTCTCAACTTAGCAAAACCACATTATTAACATTTGTATTTCTTGCTTAAATTTACTAGGAGTTTGTTGGTTGTTGGTGCCCCTTGTTAATTCTACTTTAGGATTAGTGAAATGTACCTGCCTACTCAAAGAAAAACTGTCATTGTAGAAAAGTAAAACACAATAGTCAATGCTTATTTCAAATCCAAAAAAAATTTATTTAGGTCTCAGCAACAAACCAAAGAGGAACGCAGCCATGGTGAAACTTGGGGAATTTGCAAAGCCTTGGACACCCATGGCAACCATCATTTTTCACGCTTAAAAAATTGGGGGCCTGAAGAGTACCTATCTAAATAATAAGGGAGCGCAATCTGGTCCTGAAGTCCAAAACATCCGGAACTGCAGCAGATGCCATCTAGGTCCCCAGGCTCTGGTCCTACGAGAGGCTCCATCTTCTCTCAGACCAGACTGAATCAAGGTCATCACTCTCTTGTCTTCCTTGTACGCTTCCTTCCACGCCGTGGTGCTGGTGCTGGTGGGGTGGCAGAAGGAGGAGGAGGAGGCGGAGCAAGGTCACTCTCGCAAACATGTGTGAGTGGGGTCATCTCCCCAGCCATCCCCTCATTTAGTATTTTGAGGATGACATCCTCACACATGCTGCGTTGCCCCGCCTCCATACCCGTCATTTTACTGCCAACCAAGGAGGCAAAGGCCTCCTCGTAGGTGGGTGTGGCATATAGGGAGGCTGAGGCATCTCGTATCAGCTGGAGCGCTGACTCTCCCACCTCCCCCATGCTTTTCGCCCTTCTGTAGGGAAGGCGGAGGGGAGGGACTTGGGAGACAGTCAGGCTCCTACGCCTACCCCCCTGTTGGCTGCCACTAACCCCTGCCTCCTCCTGACTGCCACCTTCCACAGCCACCTCCTGGCTGAGGTCTTCCTGTGTCTGAAAAAGGGACATAGTTTCAGTTATTTGTTCATCAAACACACACAATTCTCATCTAGTGACTGTTGCAAAATGTTTACAAATAGAAAACCATACAATTCTCAGCCCTGCAGTTTAGAGTCTTCCCAAAAATGTCTCCAACACCACTGTCTGTTGATATGTCAATCACGTTAGGAACTAAGCAATTGGGGATGCTGAATTAACTGAACATCATTCCTTATTCCCCAAAATGGTTACAAAACTACTATACCTGGAACAAGCTGGGCACCTGCACATATTCCATACTGGAAGGCCCAGGTTGGTCCTCGGAAGCCTCATCAGGGGGTGGCGTGCGTGGAAGGACGCGTGCAAGGAAGAGTCGAGAGTGACTTCCTGACAGTAGCCTGGTCTTTGAGAAAGTGGAGCCTCTCATAGTACCAGAGCGTGGGGACATGGACATCAGCTGCTGCAGCTCCAGATGCTAGGGACTTCCGGACCTTATTGCGCTCCCGGAAATAGGTACTCTTCATGTTGTTAATCTTCACTTTTAAGTTTGCCACGGTTGCCATGGGCAGGGTTGGCTTTACAAATGCCACAAGTTTCAGCATGGCTGCGTACCTCTTTGGTCTGTTGCTGTAGTCACGGTGCTTTGGTAGCCATAAAAGGGGAAATTCCCTGTATTTATCAATGAAGAGGGGGAGAAAACTCACGTCGTAGAAGGCCTCCATCACCTCTGCAAGACACAACACCACACAGAACAATATAAATAATGTCAGCCTAAACTCTCCTAATCTTCTCCATAAAGAAGCCTCAAGTTCTAATCAGTCTAGGCTAGTTATGTACCAACATCAAATTGTACCTTCGTTTCTAGCGATCGTCTCGTGCGTGAGCTTTCTCTCCCCTCGTCTCCCAGATCGTGGCTACGACACAGGCGTGTGACGTTTTATATACAGTGCGCATGCGTCAAACTCCGCCCGCCCCTGACGATCTTTCTCGTCTATTCCCCACCCCTTCTCTTTACGGCGCAGTGGGGAGAGCACGGGACACAGCAGGTGCGTCACAAATATCCCACCAACGAGGAGGACGAGGAAAGTCCGGAGGCAGAAACGTCCCGATCCCGGAGCCTGAAATTCAAGGCCTCCAATATGTCATTTGGAGAAATGTTGGAGATGGTGGACATATTAAAGAGGAGCGACTATGATGGGAAGTATGGGCCTTACCTCAACCCCAATGTCCGCAAGGCCAAGATCATGTCTAAAGTTGTGAGGAGGCTGTACAATAATTTTGGGGTACAACGATCCAAGGAGCAACTGAGGAAACGCTGGTCAGACCTGAAACTGAGGGAGGCCGATCAGTACAGAAAGATCAAGCGAATTCTTCAAAAAAGTAAGTAGTTGTGTTTTGTGTTTTATTTCTTGCTTGTATACTGCTCCATGTGGTTTGATTTTTACAAAGTTGTACATTCCAAAATGGCCACTTTCATGTTCGTCTGTGCATTCGATCGTACTCAGCCTCGATCTTTCTGCCACTGTCATGGTCGTGTGTGTGTGTGTCCATTCGATCGTACGCAACGATCGGCCACTTATAATACGATGTTTGGTGTTTTTTTTGTGGAAAGGAAGTTTGTTCTCACTAGAAATGTCATCAAGAATGTAAAGCCAATTTATTCAATGTAAAGGAGAGGTCACCCAGTAGCTGTTTACCCATCTGGACTCTAGAGCACTAGTGCTGGGACACCCAAACCCCCTTTTTATTAGGCTTTTCCACACATGTGCTCCAGTGGATACTAGAGGGGGGTCTCCATCACACAAACTTCTACCAAAAAGCTAGTCAGTTTAGCACCTTTACAAAGTGACTACATTCATGTAGTTGGCATTTGTAACTGGCCAAACAAAAATTGTGTCCGTCACTTTCAAGCAATGTTTGTCATTTCCTATTTCTGCCCTCAATAGATTGTGTTGCTAAATCTTCCTTTTGTACATTCTCATAGGGGAGCGAAAACTTGGCCCGTCTGAGGAAACCCCAAAACCAACACCTCCCAAAAAGGTGAAACAGCAGAAGCAGAGGAGGAGGAGGAGGAAGGAGAGATCATCGAACTTGGAGAAATTGTCACCACAACAGGTGAGTGTGGGAGAACACAGCTACTGGTAAGCTAATCAATGTATGGCTGCCTCATTTCCAACACCCGATTTTTGTTTGTTTGTGGTTTTTAGGTGACGGGGATGTTGTGGAAGAAAAATCGCACTTTACCACAGAGAGTGCCCACGTACTCATCGGGGAGATAATGGTCTGCAATAGAGATCTCGATTACATAAAGCAAAACATCAATGATGTTCAACAAAAATTGAAGAACATCATTGATGTTTTAGGAAAAATATGAAAACGCACCAAGTAATTAACACACATTTGTGCCAGCTTCTGAACACATTTGCAACTTAAGAACTGTGTGAAATTTGGAACATGCACACATTGTGTCCACATGTGCTAGCTCCCATCATGGTGGATGAATGCCAACGTTTTTTTGGGGGTGCAACCACTTTACGAACTACGAAAGTAGTTGTAGTGAAGGGGTTGCACCCCCAAAAAACGTCCATTCATCCCCATGATGGAAAATGGCACTTTTGAAGCTTCTAGGCATGTGACCATTTTCAGACCCAAATTGTGTGCATGTTCTAAATTTCCACTTTCCAGGGGTGACCCCCCCATGTGATGAAGGCAAGATCAAACACACTTTGAACATATAGTCATGTCTGATCTTGTCTTCACTTTACAAAGTTGAACTTTCCAAGTTCATAGGTTCTGTTTTGCTCCATGCCTGGTTTTACCAATTGCGGAATGTTTCTAAACAATGCTGTAAATAACCAAGATGTTGTCAGTTTGGGCGTGAAGATTGTAAACGCACTTGTGAATGTTTTCCAAGTAAACTTTTTTATTTTTCGAAATGTGTGGCTTCCTTATTTAAAAAACACAATGCATTATGTATGTCAAATGGAAAGGATATGGGGGGCAATTGGTGTTATTTACTAAAGGCAAGTCCACTTTGCACTGCAAGTTTCTTTTCCAGGGCACTTTTTCACTGCACTTGTAGAGCATAGTGGATTTGACTTATGTAAATGACACCCACAGTGCTTTGTACGAAAACACGGAGCACAGCATTTTTGAGAATACACACCTGACCTGGTGATGAAAAGGAGTATTTTGGGTGTCAGTTATGCAGTACAAACCTTATCTAGACCAAAGATTAGGTAGCAAACACACAACATGAGACTAATCTTTTTGGGAAGAAGAGACTGTTACCTCCTTTTGCCCAGAAAGTGCATTCCCACTGTCGAAGGCAAAGGGAAAAAATTTCAAGGTAAAATAAGCTAAAAAGAATAGTGAAATGACAAGAAATCATAGGTTGGTTGAAATATCAGATTTATTAAAAAATGCCTCTCACACATCGTCAGGCAGAGCAATGGCCCCCCTACCCACAAAGTACTCCATATATTGCTTGCGGACCGCGCGGGCATTTAGAGGGGGCAAGCCTGGACGTGCCACTTGAAGGGCTGTGAGGTCCGCATTTGGAGGGCCCTCCACATCTGGGCCAACGGGCACCACATAGTTCCTGTTATGTCTTTTGAGGAAGTTGTGCAATATGCAACAGGCAAGAACTATGTGGTTCAGTTTGTATTCCGCCAAGTTAATTGCCGTCAAGAACAGGCGGAAGCGGCTGGCCAGGATGCCAAAAGTGTTCTCCACAACTCTTCTGGCTCTGGACAGCCTGTAGTTGAAGACCCTCTGGTCTGGGGTGAGGGTCCTCATCGGGAACGGCCTCATCACATGGGGAGTCAACGCAAACGCTTCATCTGCGACAAAGACGAAGGGGAGTCCTTCAGCATTCTCCTCTGGAGGTGGCAAGCACAGACTGCCACTTTGGAGACGCCAGTAGAACTCCGTGTGCGTAATGGCACCACCATCCGAGATCCGGCCGTTCATCCCCACGTCCACATACATAAATTCATATGTTGCCGACACCACCGCCAACATCACTACACTATTAAACCCTTTATAATTATAATAGTGGGACCCCGAGTTGGGCGGTGGGACGATGCGGACGTGTTTCCCATCAATTGCCCCTCCGCAGTTAGGAAAGTCCCAACGGCTGGCAAAGTGGGAGGCCACAGTCTGCCATTCCTGTGGCGTTGAAGGGAACTGTGGAGTGAAACAAGAAAAAAAAAATTAGTCACTTTGCACATAAACATTGCAAGCAGATTAGACAATCAACATCTTGGAACAAGAGCATTGTATAAAATTGGAGGCTGGAAAGTATTTGCACAGAAAAGTAGAGGCTCCCCTTCACAGATTACTCACCCCCCATCAATCCCCACACTTCTGATGGGCCATTGGCAATAACTAGGGTTTTGGGGGGGGGGGGGGGTTGTTGGACAGGTAACCCTCTGCAATTCATTGATTGGCAAATGGCTCAATAATGTGTGCTAGTTTGGCCAGACCCTCTGTAATTAACACTATTGGCAGCCCCCTGTAAATATAAACTAACATTTCAACCCCCCCCCCCCCCCCCCAAAAAAAAGGAAAGCACATTGTGACATTATGAAATTACCAAGCAAGCTAATAGGAGGGAAAGAACACAAAAAATTAGGAAATGGAAAGTATGGAGGCAGCCCCTTGCACTACATGCTTTGCAGAATTCATCCCTAAAGATGCCCACTATAAAGAGGTAGGTATATAGTGTGTATTGACCTTGGGAAAGCCAGCAGATAGAGGATTGGTACCATCTGACAGAGCAGTTGGGGGAGGGGGTTCCTAATGAGTTTGCCCCCCCCCCCCCCACCAAAAACAAAAAAAAAAAGGGGCTCTACATGAAGTAAACCACACAGCAAACATTTGTGCATATTTTAGGGGGTGTTTGGGGGCAAAAAATCCTATGCAGCAGACAAAATACATTGCTTAAGTGACTAGGCCATAGGTGTCTATTGGGGCAGAAGAGCATGCTGGGGAGGTAAGTGAAGGGAAAAATGCATGAAGGAGAAAAGGGGCACAGCATATTAGAACATATTGCAATCATGGTAATTAGGGAAGGAGGTCAAAAATAGAAGACATTAGCAAAAAGAACATACATAGAAGGGAATAGTAAAGGAGAAATGTTACCTTAATATAGTCCTCCTGCAGGACCTCGATGATGGCAGAACAGGTCTCTGGAATAATGATTCCCAGGGCCTGGGGAGAGATACCTGAAGAGAACTTCAAATCCTGAAGACTTCTCCCTGTCGCCAAGTACCTCAACGTGGCAACAAGCCTCTGCTCCGGAGTAATGGCTTGTCTCATGCAGGTATCCTGCCGGCTGATAAAGGGGGTCAGCAAAGCCAAAAGACGGTGAAAATCGGGGTCCGTCATCCTGAGAAAGTTCCTGAAATCATCAGGATTATTCTCCTGGATCTCACGAAGCAAAGGCATGTGCGAGAATTGGTCACGCTGAAGCAACCAATTCTTGGTCCACATACTCCTCCTCACTCTGTTCATGGACGGGTCTTGGCTCAAAGCTAGAAGCCCGACACCAATTCCGCGTACAGCACGAACTCGGCGACGAGTACGCACGGGAAACATCGCTCACAAGGTCACAAAAGGTCGGCTGGTCAGAACGGACAAACAGAAAGCACCGATAAACAGCAAGGCCTGAAAGAACGAAATGAATACCAGAAACGAGCAGACAATAAGCAGTGCAAATCAAAGCGTCCTATATCAAGATATAGGCCGCAATGACCAACAAATGCGAACTGACTACACGCACTAATAAACAGATACGCACGACAAGCACAAACTGAAGAGCAGTAACGATCTGAGTCAGAAAACTGAGAAGCGCGAATCTTAAGTCACCAAACTTCGACTAACTCGCGATAAACACGGGATCAGCAGAAGGAGCCCAACGGGTGCCTGACGTGGTGCTGAACTTCCCTTTTCTAATCTCGTGGACGACGACTTACGTCACGACGTTCTTGCAGACCGGATATTCCGACAACGTAGTCCGACCGTGTGTACGCAACACCAACATCGGACAAAGTACGACGGACAGGAATCCGACCGACCTGGTCCGCGGATTGTCCGACCGTGTGTATGGGGCTTTAGATTTCCCACTTACAGTAGCTGCGCCTTTCTCACCCTAGGCTTACTCGATTCAATAAGTTTCCCTCATTTTTTTGTGGTAAAATTAGGTGCCTCCGCTTATATTCAGGTCGGCTTATACTCGAGTATATACGGTAATCATCGGATGGTTTTTCCAACGGAATTCCGCTCAAGCTTGTGTTGCCTACACCGCAGTCACACCAAATTCCGCCCGTCAAGAACACTGTGACGTACAACACTACGACGAGCCGCAAAAATGAAGTTCAATGCTTCCGAGCATGCGTCAAATTGTTTTTCCGAGCATGCGTCGGAATTTTGCGCATCGGAATTGCCACAGATGATCGGAATTTCCTATAGAAACTTTTTCCGTCAGAAAAAAAGAGAACATGCTCTTAATCTTTTGCTGGTCGAAGTTCCGAAAGTCCGATAGCATACACACAGTCGCATTTTCCGACCAAAAGCTCTCATCTGTCTTTTGCTGGCGGAATTTCCGATTGTGTGTACGCGGCATTTGACCGCCGAGTAACTTTAATGTAACTTTATCTTTTTTGTATTTGTTAAGCAGACATTAATTCCAGAACATTTATAACCGTTTGTTGTAATGTGTGTTTTTCTGTATTCCATGAAAAGCTGCACAATTATGTGAGAAATCTTCATTACACGGACTCAGATGTAAACTACTTCAATGAGAGAAGGGAAGCTCTAACCTATCTTGTTTTACAAATGTTCATCTTTTTAAACAAAACACATTTAGTTCACCAAATGATTTCTGTTATTCAAGGCCCAGACTTTGTGCCTGAAATGCTCACCGATATGAGTGATCCTGTCTTCTGGAAAAGAGGCAAAGTAAGTAGTATTTATTTTTTCTATTTTCTAAATATATTGTTTCCTGAGGATGTCCCTAATTAGGATGTATCGAGATTATCTAGCCTTGTGTTTTTTTTTTTTTTTTTATATTTTTTATTTATGTGAATATAAAGTGACAAGTGATGGCTCCAGAAATGTGTAATGCCCCGTACACACGGCCGGACTTTCCGATGGAAAATGTGGGATCGGAGCTTGTTGTCAGAAATTCCGACTGTGTGTAGGCTCCATTGGACCTTTTCCATCGGATTTTTCGTCGCACAAAATTTGAGACCTGGTTCTCAAATTTTCCGACAACAAAATCCGTTCGCGCAAATTCCGATCGCGTGTATACAATTCCGACGCACAAAGTGCCACGCATGCTCGGAATCAAGCAGAAGAGCAGCACTGGCTATTGAACTTAATTTTTCTGGGCTCGTCATACGTGTTGTACGTCACCGCGTTCTTGACGTTCGGAATTTCCGACCAACCTTGTGTGACATGTGTATGCAAGACAAGTTTGAGCCAACATCTGTCAGAAAAAATCCGATGGATTTTGTTGTCAGAATGTGCGATCGTGTGTACGGGGCATTTTGCTGTGTACACACGGCCGGACTTATCGACAGCAAAGATCCGACGGAACGAATCAGTCGGACAATTCGATCGTGTGTGGACTTTAGATTTGGAACATGTTTCAAATCTTTCCGACTGACTCAAGTCCGGTTGAAAAATCAGTTCATCTGTATGCTAGTCCGACGGACGAAAACCGACGCTAGGGCAGCTATTGGCTACTGGCTATGAACTTCCTTATTCTAGTCCGGTTGTACGTCATCACGGTCGAATCTGTCGGACTTTGGTGTGATTGTGTGTGGCCAGGTTCATTTGTTCTGGAAGTCCGCCGAAAGTCGGTCGGGAAGACTGTCGGACCTAGTCTGCCGGAAAGTCCGGTCGTGTGTACACAGCATAATATAGAGTTAAGCTGCCCCTTTAACCACATGCCGACCGGGCCATCGGACAATCCGAACTTGTGTGGGCTAATCCGTTCGTTTTTCGGGACGAAAATCAGACGGACCTAGAAATAGAACATGTTTCAAATCTGTCTGATGGACTCAATTCTGACGGACTTAATTTGGGAAAAACATTCGTCTGTGTGCTGGTCTGACGAACCAAATACGACACAAGGGAAGCTATTGGCTACTGGCTATTGAACTTCCCGTCGTACGTCATCACGTTCAAAAAGAACGGACTTACGAATGGACTTAGTCTGTGTGGCCAAGTCCGTTCATTTTGAAAGTCTGTCGGAACTCCGACAAAAGTCCGTCAAAGTCTGTCGGACCTAGTCTGCTGGAAAGTCCGGTCGTGTGTACACAGCATAAATATAGAGTGAAGCTGCCCATTTAACCATATGCCGACCGGGCCATAGCCGAAAGATGGCTACAGCGCGGTTGGCTTATTCTGGGTGGACATCCGTGGGATGTCCTCCCAGAATAGCTCTTCCACGTGCCCCCTGCGGTGCACACCCGGGAACATCCGTGACCGCCGGGTCCCGCATCACGGATCACGGTAAACGCCACTGATAGTGGCTGTTTACCACGTGATCACTCTGTCAAATGATGGAGCATCACTTGTAAACAAACCATGACGCTGGTTCCTCCCTCCCCTCTCTGTACCAGTGTGAGAGGAGAGAGGGAGAGATCGTTTGCAGCGCTGTGGGCACTACAGATCCAGCCCACAGTGCTGCTTAGCTGCTTTTACTCTTCCAATACTATGCAATACTCTGCCAATGCTATGCAATACTCTGCCAATACTCTGCAATACATTTTAACAGAAACAAAGAATTTTTATTAATTTTTTTAGCAAATTTTCTGTCTTTTTTGATTTATAGTGCAAAAAATAAAAAACCCAGCGGTGGTTAAATACCACAAAAGAAAGCTCTATTTGTATGAAAAAAGACAAACATTTCATGTGGGTACAGTGTTGCATCACTGAGTAATTGTCATTCAAAATGTTAGAGTACCGAAAGTTGAAAATTGGTCTGGTTAGGAACAGGGTTTAAGTGCCCAGTGGTTAAGGAGTGGAGAAACCACTCTAATTGGATGAATACATTTGTGCAAAAAAGGTTGTGGCGCTACCTCATGTAAAAACCTTCATCTTAAACCATAAGTGATATATTCATATATACCATGCAACACCAGAATTGAAAAAAAAAAAATATATATATATATATATATATATATATATATATAATAATACAAAACAATTTCTCCAATGTATCTGAAAAATGTATCCAGAAAAAGTCCAATCACCGTGAGAAGGGAAAACAGAAAATTATATTAATAGTGCTCCACCGCAGAGTGAACAAATTCAAACTCACCAGAGCTTTAAAGTAGCGTTCCACCCAAAAAAAAAAAAATTCATGAATGTGCCTAAAACTATATATATATATATATATATATATATATATATATATATAATATATATATATATATATACAGTGGTGTGAAAAGCAGCCACTCTCCCCAAGTACCGCCTGGGGGGCTCTGGTTAACCAGTCGTGCCGAGCACTGACGGGCACCCGAGCCTCGGTTACGGGCCTGTTCACCTCTGGCTCACTCGGTTGTCACGCATCCCTGAGTTTCCTGAATAGGCCAGAGGAACAACCTATCAGCGTCACGCGCATAAGTGATATATTCATATATACCATGCAACACCAGAATTGAAAAAAAAAAAAATATATATATATATATATATATATATATATATATATTAATAATACAAAACAATTTCTCCAATGTATCTGAAAAAATGTATCCAGAAAAAGTCCAATCACCGTGAGAAGGGGGAAAACAGAAAATTATATTAATAGTGCTCCACCGCAGTTCCACAAAAAACAAAAAAAATTCATGTGAACAAATTCAAACTCACCAGAGCTTTAAAGTAGCGTTTGCCTATATATATATATATATATATATATATATATATATATATATATATATATATATATATATATATACAGTGGTGTGAAAAAAAGTGTTTGCCTCCCTTCCTCATTTCCTGTTCCTTTGCATGTTTGTCACACTTAAGTGTTTCGGAACATCAAACCAATTTAAACAATAGTCAAGGACAACACAAGTAAACACAAAATGCAATTTGTAAATGAAGGTGTTTATTATTAAAGGTGAAAAAAAATCCAAACCATCATGGCCCTGTGTGAAAAAGTGATTGCCCCCTAAACCTAATAACTGGTTGGGCCACCCTTAGCAGCAACAACTGCAACCAAGCGTTTGTGATAACGTGCAATGAGGCTTTTACAGCGTCCTGGAGGAATTTTGGCCCACTCATCTTTGCAGAATTGTCCTAATTCAGTTACATTAGAGGGTTTTCGAGCATGAACGGCCTTTTTAAGGTCATACCACAACATCTCAATAGGATTCAGGTCAGGACTTTGGCTAGGCCACTCCAAAGTCTTCATTTTGTTTTTCTTCAGCCATTCGGTGGTGGACTTGCTGGTGTGTTTAGGATCATTGTCCAAGTTCGTTTTGGCAAATTTGTCCGTCGGAATTGTCTTTCGCTACAAATGAAACACGATCAGTAGGGGAAAAAGCCTGTCTGATAGGACTTTGTTGTCAGAAATTATGGAAAAATTGAGAGCAGGAGATGAAAAAACTTTGTCCGTCGGTCTCCAAAAATCCGATGGAAAAAGTCCGATGGAGCCTGCCCACACGGTCTGGGCATTGTGGCCTTGGTAAAACACTTACATGGTGTGCAACCTGTCCATGAAATCTTTCTTCTTTTGACTGTGACATAATAAACATTTTTTTTCCCACAATAGTATATGATTTATCTCTTCCTCTAAGCCCCCGTACACACGGTCGGAAAATCCGACCACAAAATACATCTGATTTTTTCCGACGGATTTTGTCCGACACTGGTGTTGCATACACACGGTCGGACAAAGTTGTCGGAAAATCCGATCATTCTGAACGTGGTGACGTTTGTTGCCTACGATGGGACTACGTAGAGACTATCTTTGGTCTTGTAATGTGATCTGAGCATGCGTGGCACTTTGTCCGTCGGAATTCGCTACACACGATCGGAAAAAGTCTGATAGGACTTTGTTGTCGGAAAAATTGAGAGCAGGAGATAAAACTTTGTCCGTCGGAAAATCCGATGGAAAAAGTCCGATGGAGCCTCCACACGGTCGGAATTTCCGACAACATTGTCCGATTTTTATGGCCCATGGTTTCCTTTTTATAAATAGAGGACTTTGATTTCAGGGGTGCTGTTTTTTTTTTTTTTTGTAATTTATGTTTTTTTTTTGTAATATTTAGCTTATATTGATAAGGCTGTACGTTTAGGGTGCCCCTAAACCACCTCACATTGTATTTTCCACATTCATTCCATAGCCCCATAGATAAAATAAAAGTTTGGTGGCACTGAAAAGTAATACCTATAACAAATGTATTTCTACTGTATGTTGATAGGGCTTCTATTTTAGGTTAAACTACTTTTTTTAGTGCAGTCAAGTTGCTCCACCCCAAACTCACTCATCCATGTCTTTAGGGACCTTGCTTTGTGTACTGGTGTGCAGTCATGTTGGAACAGGAAGGGGCCATCCCGAAACTGTTCCCACAAAGTTGGGAGCACGGAATTGTCCAAAATGTCTTGGTATGCTGACGCCTTAGAAGTTCATTTCACTGGAACTAAGAGGCCAAACCCAACCCCTGAAAAACAACCCCCCACCATAATCCCCCCTCCACCAAATGATTTGGATCAAAGCACAAAGCATGGTCCATAAAGAAACGGATGAGCGAGTTTGGGGTGGAGGAACTTGACTGCACTAAAAAAAGTAGTTTAACCTAAAATAGAAGCCCTATCAACATACAGTAGAAATACATTTGTTATAGGTATTACTTTTCAGTGCCACCAAACTTTTATTTTATCTATGGGGCTATGGAATAAATGTGGAAAATACAATGTGAGGTGGTTTAGGGGCACCCTAAACTTACAGCCGTATTAATATAAGCTAAATATTTAAAAAAAAAACATAAATTACAAAAAAAAACAAAAAACAGCACCCCTGAAATCAAAGTCCTCTATTTATAAAAGGAAACCATGGGCCATAAAAACAGTTTAACACAAAAACAGAGGCCCTATCAACATACAATACAAATCAATAAACCCCACAAATGAATGAAAACTTCAAAGTACTGCCCCTAATGGAATCTCAAACCAGCAGAACTTACCTTGGACCCATGGAAGAGGCAAACCCAAATCTCATACCTATTTGTAATGCTTAGTCTCATGGGATATTTTGGAACTTTACAACAGAATAATAATAATAATATTAATATCTGATTTCAGATTCTGGTATCTCGATGCTCAGATCCCTGTTTACCTGGAAGCAGAAAAAAGTTTGGATCTTCATTTCATAAATGTTGCTATGATTGTGTCCCATGTCCAGAAGGAGAGATCTCCAACATTTCTGGTAGAGTGTGTTTGTTAATAAGTTATTATTGGACTGAATAGAATTTACCACTGTAGTTAAAGTGTATGTCATGGAAAGAACACTTCTGCCTAAAGTGCACATTTCCCCAAGTTTTACCTTTTTAAAGACCTTGCAAGTACATAAAGATACCTGTTGATTCTGCCAGAAATTCTCCTAATTCCTGTTATGGGCTGACAACACACAGGAGTTTATAAATTGAAATCACAAGAAATGGTGTCAGCAGTGCTACTGCTACTACTAGACATGGGACCTGTCAAAAAATTTGTTTCGTTTTTGTTTTAAAAAAAAAAATTGTAATTCGTGTACAAAATCCCGTTCGTATTCGTACGAAATACAAATTTTGTATGAATCGTTAAATTTTTTTTTAAACGTTTTGAATCGTTACGAATAGTTACCAATCGTTACGAATCGTTAATAATCACTCGCGGCTTATGAATTGCCGGTTTCCGGTAACACAGAGAACAATTCGAATCCAACTACCAAATATCGAATTTCAACTAATACGAAAGAAATTATAGCAGATATAACGAATGAATTCGAGATTCAGTATATCTAATATCGAGAACTGTTCCTGCACAAAGTGTAATTTTTACAGGAAAAAAAGCTATTTAAAATCACTCGTGGCTAATGAATTGTCGGCTCTGTAACACCATAACCAGGCCCTTCAGGTCTGCTATGGATATTAAGGGGAACCCCCGCTTCACAATGTTGAGGGCATGTGGCCTGGTATGGTTCAGGAGGGAGGGGGGCCACTCTCGTCCCCCCCTCTTTTCCTGCGGCCTGCCAGGTTGCGTGCTCGGATAAGGGTCTGGTATGGATTTTGAGGGGGACCCCACGCCATTTTTTTTGGCCGGGGTTCCCCTTAAAATCCATCCCAGACCTGAAGGGTCTGGGATGGATATTAAGGGGGGACCCCACATCATTTTTTTTTTTTAAATTTGAAGCGGGGGTTCCCCTTAATATCCATAGCAGACCTGAAGGGCCTGGTTATTGAATTTGGGGGGACCCCCACGCTTTTTTTAATCAATGAATGACTGTTCTCTGTGTTACGGGAGCCGGCAATTCATTAGCCGCGAGTGATTTTAAATAGCTTTTTTTCCTGCAAAAATGACACTTTGTGCAGGGACAGTTCTAAGCACAGGAAACATGCGGCGCTTCACAGGCATACTATAGAGTTGTAACGTTAATAGGTTTTTGGATAATTCGTTATTATTCGTAGAGTGTCGATATTTGTAACGATAAAAAACGAATTATCCAAAAACGTTACAACTCTATAGTATGTCTGTGAAGGGGCACATGTTTCCTGTGCTTAGAACTGTCCCTGTACAAAGTGTCATTTTTGCAGGAAAAAAAGCTATTTAAAATCACTCGTGGCTAATGAATTGTCGGCTCCCGTAACACAGAGAACAATTCGAATCCAACTACCAAATTTCAACTAATACGAAAGAAATTATTATAGCGGATATAACGAATGATTCGAATGAATTCGAGATTCAGTATATCTAATATCGAGAACTGTCCCTGCACAAAGTGTCATTTTTACAGGAAATTTAAATCAGGATTTAAAGGATTTAAAATCACTTGCGGCTAATGAATTGTCTGCTCCGTAACACAGAGAACAGTCATTCATTCAAAGTCATTGATAAAAAAAAGCATGGGGGTCCCCCCAAATTCAATAACCAGGCCCTTCAGGTCTTCTATGGATATTAAGGGGAACCCCACTTCAAATTTTTTTTTAAAAAATGACTTAGGGGTCCCCCTCAAAATCCATACCAGACCCTTATCTGAGCATGCAACCTGGCAGGCCGCAGGAAAAGAGGGGGGATGAGAGCACCCCCCCCCTCCTGAACCATACCAGGCCACATGCCCTCAACATTGGGAGGGTGCTTTGGGGGTCTGAGACCCCCCAAAGCACCTTGTCCCCATGTTGATGAGGAGAAGGGCCTCGTCCCCACAACCCTGGCCATTGGTTGTGGGGGTCTTCGGGCAGGGGGCTTATCAGAATCTGGAAGCCCCCTTTAACAAGGTGACCCCCAGATCCCGGCCCCCCCCTGTGTGAAACGGTAAGGGGGGTACAAAAGTACCCCTACCATTTCACCAAAAAAGTGACAAAAATGGTAAAAATTACCGGAGACGGTCTGATAATTCCTTTATTAAAATCTTTCTTCTGGTCTTCCTTCTTCCTTTCTTCATCCTGCGGTTTCTTCATTTTCTCCTTCCCGCATCTTCTTCCATCTTCTTCTTCCTCCGATCCGCTTCTTCTTGCTCTGGTCTTCTCTTCCAGCATTTTCTTCCATGGCGTCGGCTTCTCTTCTTGGGCCGCTCCTCGCAATGGGAGGCTTCCGCTGTGTGAGGCTTCGCTGCGTCTGACAGGACTTTTATAACGGAGGGCACCTGGTGACCCCCCCCCTCTGACGTCATGGGGAAAGCCATAGGGAAGTCCCCATGACGTCCCCGTGCGTCAGAGGGGGGCGGGGTCACCAGGTGTCCTCCGTTATAAAAGTCCTGTCAGACGCAGCGAAGCCTAACATAGCGGGAGCCTCCCATTGCGAGGTGCGGCCCAGAAGAGACGCCGACGCCATGGAAGAAGATGCCGGACGAGAAGACCAGAGCAAGAAGAAGCGGATCGGAGGAAGAAGAATATGGAAGAAGATGCCGGAAGGAGAAGATGAAGAAACCGAAGGATGAAGAAAGGAAGAAGGAAGACCAGAAGAAAGAAGATTTTAATAAAGGAATTGTCAAAGACCGTCTCCTGTCATTTTTACAATTTTTGTCACTTTTTTGGTGAAATGGTAGGGGTACTTTTGTACCCCCTTACCATTTCACACAGGGGGGGGGCGGGATCTGGGGGTCCCCTTGTTAAAGGGGGCTTCCAGATTCCGATAAGCCCCCCGCCCGCAGACCCCAACAACCAATAGCCATGGTTGTGGGGATGAGGCCCTTGTCCTCATCAACATGGGGACCCGGTGCTTTGGGAGGGACCCCAAAGCACCCTCCCAATGTTGAGGGCATGTGGCCTGGTACGGTTCAGGAGGGGGGGGGCGCTCTTGTCCCCCCTCTTTTCCTGCGGCCTGCCAGGTTGCATGCTCGGATAAAGGGTCTGGTATGGATTTTGAGGGGGACCCCACGCCATTTTTTTTTTTTGGCCGGGGTTCCCCTTAAAATCCATCCCAGACCTGAAGGGTCTGGTATGAATATTTAGGGGGGACCCCACGTAATTTTTTTTTTTAATTTGAAGTGGGGTTCCCCTTAATATCCATAGCAGACTGAAGGGACTGGTTATTGAATTTGGGGGGACCCCCACGCTTTTTTTTTTTTTTTTTTATCAATGTCTTTTAATGAATGACTGTTCTCTGTGTTACGGGAGCCGACAATTCATTAGCCGCGAGTGATTTTAAATAGCTTTTTTTCCTGCAAAAATTACACTTTGTCATTCAAATCATTCGAATCATTCGTTATATCCGCTATAATAATTTCTTTCGTATTAGTTGAAATTCGATATTTGGTAGTTGGATTCAAATAATTCGGAGCCGAAATTCATAAACAAAATTTCGTATTCCGTACAGAATTCGTATTCGAAAAAATTTGTACTACGGATTCGTACGAATGTACGAATTTCGAAAAAATTTGTACGAATTTCAAATTCGTACGAAACTAATCGCACATGTCTAGCTACTACTACTACTACTGTACCACTACTACTGTTTTGCACTTGGGGGGCTAAGAATATGCATGCATCATGCATACTAGGGGGGAGTACAACTGGGGGAATCAATGGTGGAGAAAGATCAGGGTGTTCTGGTAGATCATACATTTAATAATAGCGTGCAATGCTAAGCTGCAGTTTCCAAAGTGAGCAAAGTCCTTGAATTAAGAGAGGTATGGACTCTAGAGAGAGAGAATTTTGCCTCTGTACAAATCATTAGTAAGACCTCATCTGGAATATTCAATTCAGTTTTGGGCACCAGTTTACAAAAAGGATATTATCGAGGAACTGGAGAAAGTGCAGAGAGGGCAACCAAACTGATAAGAGGCATGGAGGAGCTCAGATATGAGGAAAGATTTACTGAATTAGCGGAACTGAATGTATTTTCTCTTGAGAAGAAGAGATTAAAGTGGTTGTAAACCCTTACAGACCACTTTGGCCTACAGGTAAGTCTAGATTAAAGCGGTTCTGCACCCATCCTATAGTCTTACTTTCTATCTCTTCTCTAGCATGTTTAGATGACAGAATTGATGGTTCAATTCTGCATCTTTTAAGCCTACCTTGAATGCTGGCTTCATCTTTGTTGTTGTCCTAGCGGGGGTGGGCGGGGTCTGTGCGGGGATCCTCGTCATGCCGCACTGTCTCCTGAGATCTGGTGTCATTCACCCCAGGAGTTTGTGCGGACATCCGACCAGAAATCTCGCCAGATTTGCGGACATCCGCCCCGAAATCTCGCCAGATTTTAAGGACGTGAAGTCTTTATACAGCTCGGCGCTGTTACCCGTGCGCAAAAAAATAGTGTGTGCGGAACCGCTTTAAGGCTTACATGTAGGTCCAAGAAATATCTCCTAAACCTACACGGTTTAGGAGATATTTGCAAAAAGACAGGCACCTCTGTCTATGGCACATGCGCACTGAGCATGCTGCTTCTAACGGCGATATGCCGCTAGTGCGCATGCTCCGGCCAATCACAGCACCGGAGCCGCGAGACCTGGAAGTCACTCCGGGATACATGTCAGCGGTGGAGATGAAGGAGGCCCGCTTCGGGGGCTTCGTTCTCAGGTAAGTTATTCATAATGAGCTAGTATGCTATGCATACTAGCTCATTATGCCTTTGCCTTGCAGGGTTTATTTTTATTTTATTTTTTTGTATGGGTTAACTTCCTCTTTAAGGGGGAATATGATCAACATGTACAACTACATAAATGGTCCATGTAGTGAACTTAGTGTTGAGTTATTCACTTTAAGGTCATCACAGAGGACAAAGGGGACACTATTTACATCTAGAGGAAAAGAGATTTAATCTCCAAATTAAGGAAAGGCTTCTTCACAGCAAGAGCTGTGAAAATGTGGAATAGACTCCCTCAAGTGCTGGTTCTGGCTCTTGAGGTAGTCAAGAAATGTGGAATGTTTTGAAAAGGCCTGGATTATTTCCAAGGGTTCTATGTTTGTTATATCATTCAGACATATGACATAATGTAATTGAGGATAGACAACACTAGTTGACTAAGCCGCATGAACTGTACAGCGTAAACTCTGAATATTATTATTGTAGAGGGGAAAAATATGTTCAACACTGAGTATGGCATAAAACCCAGAGCATTAGAAAAGGGTTCATGTAGAGAAAGTAAGTAAGGAGAGAGTAGTGGAAGGGCTAGTGGTATCTCATTCCTGGAAGGAGAAGGGCGTGTTGTCTCCAGTGACGGAGGGCTCAATTTCAAGTAGGGTATTCAGGTGTAAATCATGTACTACGGCCAATAGGATCCTCCTAGCTGCAAACTTGTTTGGGAGACGGGTCCGCCAGCCCTTGTCAAGTGTGGGAGAAATAAGAAAAGGGGGGAAGAGTAGAGAGTGATTGAAGGAAGAGGAGAGAAGGACAAAAGAAAGGGGAATGGGGGGAAGAGAGGAGAGGAAGATTGGAGTTGGGGAATAGGGGGATGGAACCGAGAAGGTCCTCCAGGTAAATGTCCCCCAGCCACATCCATCCTAAAATGAGAACAGGTTAGGCTGTAAAGGTGGTTAACAAAATAAAGGTGATAGAGTGCCTAATCTACAATAATGAAGGGAAGAGGGGTCAGTCCAGCATCAGTCATGTCAGTCGTTGTCTATGATGAGGGAGAAACGTTCATGAGCCAATGGTATTCGTTCGACTCCCTAAAATGAAGCCAGCAGGCCCATGTAGCTGAAAATTTGGAAGGGGAGTCTTTCGTTAAGAAGATGAGTTCCTCCATCTCTGCAATTTTATTTTGGTGGGTAAACCACTCCGAGATGAAAGGCACATAGGTAGAGTTCCAGTGAACAGGTATACACATTTTTGCTGCGTTTACCATTTGCGTCGGAAGTAAGGAATGGTGGAGTGGGTGTAATCTAATGTGTAAGTTGATACTTGTGAAATCACTGAGTGCACTTGAGACCAAAAAGGTTGAAGCAAGGGGCAATCCCACCAAATGTGTAGCAGTGTACCAACCTCTTGGTGGCAGCGCCAGCAGCGGTTGGGCAGAGTTTGGTCGAATTTATGAAGTATGATCAACATGTACAAATATATAAGGGGTCCATATAGTGAACTTGGTGTTGCGTTATTCACTTTACGGTCAACACAGAGGACAAGGGGGCACTCTTTACGTCTAGAGGAAAAGAGATTTCATCTCCAAATACGGAAAGGTTTCTTCACAGTAAGAGCTGTGAAAATGTGGAATAGACTCCCTGCAGAGGTGGTTCTGGCTAACTCAGTAGATTGCTTTAACCACTTTCCGACCGGCGCACGACGATGTACGTCCCTTTTTTGAAGAGGGATATCTCGGTAACGGCAGCAGCTGCTGCCACAACCGAGGTATCCATCTCTTCAGGCGCCGGTCGGCTGTCCGACAATGGTGGCCATCGCGGCGGATTCGCCGCAAGATCACCGTTATCGGCGGCGGGAGAGGTGCCCCCCCTCCCGCGGCTCTCCCGCGCCTTCCGCCGCTTACCGGAACCGTCGGCAGCGGCGGAGGCGATCGGGTCCTTTCCCCTCCTGTGCATACAGATGAGTGACGCTAAGATGGCCGCCACTCATCTCTATACCATAGAAGGGCGGAAGCGACGTCAAAAACGTCACTTCTGCCCATACCTCTTAAAGAGGAATTTTCAAATGTCATTTTTTTAAATGACATTTTTTTTTTTTTTCATTGAAGTCCAAATATGAGATCTGAGGACTTTTTGACCCCAGATCTCATATTTAAGAGGACCTGTCATGCTTTTTTTCTATTACAAGGAATGTTTACATTCCTTGTAATAGGAATAAAAGTGAGCCAATTAATTTTTTTTTTAAAAACAGTGTAAAAATAAATAAAATCAAGAAAAATAAATAAGAAAAACAAAACATTTTTTTTTTAAAGCGCCCCGTCCCGACGAGCTCGTGCGCAGAAGCGAACGCATACGTGAGTAGCGCCCGCATATGAAAACGGTGGTCAAACCACACATGTGAGGTATCGCCGCAATCAGTAGAGTGAGAGCAATAATTATAGCCATAGACCTCCTCTGTAACACAAAATATGCAACCTGTAGAACTTTTTAAACGTCGCCTTTGGAGATTTCTGAGGGTAAAAGTTTGATGCCATTCCACGAGCGGGCGCAATTTTGAAGCGTGACATGTTAGGTATCAATTTACTCGGCGTAACATTATCTTTCACAATATATAAAAAAATTGGACTAACTTTACTGTTGTCTTATTTTTTTATTCAAAAAAGTGAATTTTTTTTTCAAAAAAAGTGTGCTTGCAAGACCGCTGCGCAAATACGGTGTGAAAAAAAAGTATTGCAACGACCGCCATTTTATTCTCTAGGGTGTTAGAAAAAAAAAATATATAATGTTTGGGGGTTCTAAGTTTTTTTTCTAGCAAAAAAAACTGTTTTAAACATGTAAACACCTAAAATCCAAAACGAGGCTGGTCTTAAAGTGGTTAAGAAAGGCCTGGTAACTTTCCTAAATGTACATACTATAACTGGGTACTAACATTTATAGGTAAAGTTGATCCAGGGAAAATCCGATTGCCTCTTGGGGGATCAGGAAGGGATTTTTTTCCCCCTGCTGTAGCAGATTGGAGCATGCTCTTTTGTTTTTTTTTTTGCCTTCCTCTGTATCAACTGTGGGTATAATATGGGGTTTATTGGATTGTACGATATATTTTATTTTTATTTATTATTTCTTTTTTTTTTATGGTTGAACTGGATGGACTTTTTTCGGCCTAGCTAACTATGTAACTAAGTAAAGCTGGGGTATGGTGCCATCCTAATAGAACTTTGTAATTGGTTTCCTATAATTGAGATATTCACAGACACTTTATGGATATTGCGATAGATGTGGTCCCAGTCATCAAGAGAGAAGTCAAGTCGTAAATCCTTTATCTAGGCAGAGGAAGCTTTTCTTTTGCCTGCGGGTTTATTTGCCCAGAGAGTGGAATTATGGAGATGATGTGTTGTTGAGGGGTATTCTGGGAGCAAAGGTTTTCAAAGGGGGTGAGTGGACAAGACATTGTTGCAGCATGGCTTGGGCCCTTAAAAAAGTGATGTAATTGAAAATAGGCCCAGGGGGTCAGCTGGATGTCGGGCCATTAAGAAATACGACTTGTGCAGTCAAAAAGTGTGCCTTCTTTGTGGAAGTGGTAAGCTTGCAGGACAGAAGTGGGATCCGCACCCATGAAAAATATGTTGGACATCCCTGACGGAAAGTATGGGTTCATCCGGATGGGTGTCATGGGGCCAAGCGTTGAAGAAACGCTGGATATTGTGCAGGCCCTGCAAAAACAGGCTAGCGTCAGTCCAATAAGTGGGTGATTCTGAAAGGTAGTGGGGAAAATGGTGATTCAGCAGCCAGGGAGTAGCGCATAAGGGTATGTCAGAAAAGGAGGTCTCTAGTTGTACCCAATCCTTTGCTCTATCATGTACATGTCAGTCCATGATTCAGGACAAATGACACGCCCAGTTGTAGCTGCGAACGTCAGGGAGCCCAATCCCGCCTTTTTGTTTGGACATAGCTAACTGTTCATAGCTTATTCGTGGGCATCTACGACACCATAAAAAGGTTGTACATAATCTCTGGTATGAGCGCAAAAATTAGCGGAACTGCTTTGGGAATATAGAGCAGGCGTGGGAGCACATTCATTTTGAGGATTGCTGCTCTGCCAAATCAAGAAAAAATGTGTTTGTCCCACTTTCGGGGATCATCCTTTATGGTGCTTAAATAGATAAGTCGTTTTTGGAGTATAGTTCAGATAGATGGGCAGGTCACTGGATACCCAGATAGGTAATGGCCTCTGACTACCAGGTAAAGGGGAAATTAGCCTGGCAGCATGTGACTGAAGTTGATGCTAGAGTGACGTTAAGGGTATGTGATTTGTTAAAGTTGATTTTGAAATTGGAGATGTATTGGAAAAGGTTGAAATCCATAATGTGTGGTTCTGAGAGAAAAAGCAGTATGTCGTCTGCAAAGGCCCCCAGCTTGTATTGCCACCCTGCAATCATTACACATTTTAATACCTCTATTCTCATGGAGGAGTCACAGAAAAGGTTTCAACGTAATGATAAATAGACATGTGCAATTCGTTTCGTGTTTTTAGTTTTTTTTCGTTATGTTCGTTCGTTCGTTTTCGTACGAGTGAACGAATCATTTGAATCGTACGAATCCGAATAACGAATCACAACGAATCGTACGAATCCGAAAAACAAAGAAAATCCGAAAAAAACGAATTAGAAACAACGAATGTACTAATAAAGAAAATCTGAAAAAAATCGTACATTCGTAACTTTTTTTTTGTTGAATTGGTAATTTTCCATGTCTCTTACAATGGTGCTGCTAAACGTGCTTCGAATGGATTGAACAAAAAAAAATTGTACATTCGTAACTTTTTTTTTTTTTTCGTAACTTTTTTTTTTTTTTTTTTTTTTTTTGATTTGTAATTTTCCGTGTCTATTGAACAAAAAACATAGTACATTCATAACTTTTTTTTTTATTTATTTTTCGATTTGTAATTTTCCGTGTCTCTATTGAACAACGAAAAAACGAATCAACGAAAAAAATTAATCTCTAGAATTTACGAATACGAACACCGACGACTTACGAATGTACAAATAGTTACGAATCAACGGAAACCAAAAAAAACGAAACGAAAAAAAACAAATTTTTTTGTTGTGCACATGTCTAATGATAAAGAGCAGTGGGGATAAGAGGAACATTTTCCTGGTACCTTGTTGATTGAGAAGGTGACCGACAGATGGCCATTGACTCATACTTTTGCTGAAGGTGTAGCGTAGAGTGACGTGATAAAGTGAAACAGGCGATCTCCTAGGCCAATTGCCTGAAGCACTGCTGCAATATAGTCCCAGGCCAACCTGTCGAACGCCTTCTCTGCATCAAGGGATAGGAAGAAACCTGATTGTTTTGAAGCGGTAAGCCAATGATGAATGTTTAAAACCTTTGATAGTATTGTCACTTGCTTGTCTACCTGGGACAAACCCTACTTGGTCCTTAGCAATGAGAGAATTTAGAACTTGAATGAGTTGGTTGGCCAGGATTTCCCCAAAGATTTTTAAGTCGACATTCAATAATAAGATCAGACGGTAGTTAGTGACAGAAGTGGGGCCTTTCTCGTTTTTAGGGATAACAGAGATGTGGGCTTCCGATAGGTTAAGCATCCTGGGGGTGGGGGTTGAGAGGGAATTGAAGGCACATCGGAAGTGCGGTGCAAGGATGTCGAGATATGTTTTATAGTACACCACAGAGAACCCATCGGGTCCTGGGTTTTTGCCTGTTTGAACTTCTTGACTGCCAGTTTGAATTCCTCATAAGTGGACCTCATAAAGAGGTGTCTTCAAGGGGATTGAGTGCAAGAATGAGGTCACCCCCCAAAATGAGGATACCTGATTGAAAGGCAGCTAACGTCTTCTGAATGAATCTAACTTGGGCAGACTTCCGACAGTATATATTAGCAAAAGTAATTGGTCTTTGCCAAAGAGAGCCTTTGATGAAGGGGTAATGTCCGTCTGTATCTGCTAGGGAATTGTCTATCTGCAGGGGTAAGCATTTAGAGATCAATATGGAGACAACTTTCGCTTGAACATGAGGGTTAGTAGCGTGGTGGACTGTCATGTCTGATTCGTCAGCTTGGGAATGTTATCAGAGTGGAAGTGTGTTTCCTGTAAAAGGAGTATGTCAGCTTTCTAACTGTGCATGTTAGATAGACATGTGCAATTCGTTTAGTTCCGAATTTGTTTTTTAACTAATTTTGACAAATTTGTTAATTCTGAATTTCCGAATTTTTCAATTTCCGAAATTTCCGAATTTCAAAACTTGCGAAATTATGAATCTACGAAATTTCCTGGAATTTCCGAAATTTAGAATTTCCGGATTTTCGGAATTCCGAATTCCTAAATTAAAAAATTAGAAAATTTGAAAATCAGAAAAAAAGAAAATCTGTTTAATTCTAAATAATAACTAACTATTAAATTATAGGTTTTGGAATTCCCTTTCAAATTTTTCTGTTAGTGAACGTAACGAGTACGAATTTATCCAAAGTTACGAATTATCTGAAATAACGAATGCCACATCTAACAAAAAATGGAACGTAACGATCTAATAATAAAACCTTTATATTATTAAATATTTATTATTAATTATTTATTATTAATTTGTTCCGTTCCATTTGTTTAGCTGTGGCATTCATTATTTCAGATAATTCGTAACTTCGAATAAATTCGTACTCGTTAATTTAATAGTTATTAATTAAACTGATTTTCTTTCTTTTCAGATTTTCAAATTTTGGGATTTTCAAACTTTGAATTCCCGAATTCCGAAAATCCGGAGTTCCGAAAAACCAAAAATTTGAAATTTGAAAATTTGAAATTTGAAATTCGAAAATTTGAAATTCGAAAATTTGAAATTTCGATAATTCGGAAATCCGATAATTCGAAAATTTGAAAATCCAAAATTCGGAAATTCGAAAATTTGAAATTTGAAAATGTGAAATTCGAAAATCCAAAATCCTGAAATTCGAAATTCGAAATCTGGAAATTCGAAATCCGGAAATCTGAAAATTCGAAATCCGGAAATCTGAAAATTCGAAATCCGAAAATTCAAAATTCAGAAATACGAAAAATAGAAATGTGAAAATTCCCGAAATTTCTGATTTTTTTTTTTAATTTCCGAATTTTCGAATTTCCAAATTTCCCAATTTCCGAAAAAAGCAAAAAACTAATGAAGCGAAAACAAAAATGAACAAATTTTTTGTCAGTGCACATCTAATGTTAGATAATAGTTGAACATTTCTCATGGATGTTTAGCCCTATTAAAGTTTAGGGAAACAATTTTAAGAGTAGTATTTACAGTCGTAAAATCAGGGGAGGGCATTGTGTACAATGTGTTGTAATTACAACAGCCAGTAAAGATTGGTCAGTTAGTAGTAGACATGTGCATTCATTTTCATCCGAATGTATTTTCGTCCCAATTTCAGGTCTTTTCGTTATTGTTTTAACAAACGATAACGAAAGTGCAGAAAACAAAAGATCTGACATAAACAAATGTTTTATTTTTGTTTTCGTTGTGACAACAGTTCGATATAGATAGATTTGACGCTGACAATAACAATCTGTGTCCATCAAACCTGTGGTCGAATGTGCCTAACCTTAAAGTGGAAGTAAACCCACCTATCGTTTTCAGCCAAGGAAGCTGCCATCTTTGCCTCTGTTTAATCTTCAACTGCCACAGTGCTGCACATGTGATCCGTTATGACACCAGCCATTGGATGGTTTGACTGTTTGGTTGAGAGCACAGCCAATGTGCAGTTAGCATTCACGGCATGCCTTTTTTTTTTAGACTGTTAAATCGATGGGTTTACTTCCGCTTTAACTCTATTAGTCATAGATTATTCTACATAGAGAGAAAAGATTTGACGTAGAGAGAAAAGATTGCTGCTGGAATTGGGTGGAATTGCAGCTTAACTATACAGAGTCGTACAGTTTAGCTGCTCCGTCGAATCTTCTTTGAACATTCGACAGACACCATAAGCCTTCAATGACAGATTCGACCTCAATTCATTTGGATTTTCGGACGAATGCAATTTTTTAACGAAAAACTAAATAAATAAAAACGAATTTCGGGAGTAACTAAATACATTTATTTTTTGGACGAAAAAGAAATTCCGAAACAAAATATTTCAGTGTGCACATGTCTAGTTAGTAGTAGGAGTTAAAGGGGAGGCTGGGCAGAAGCAGAGCACTGGAGGAGCCTCAAGGAGGGATAAGGGGAGGAGAGGAAAGAAGAAGAAAACAAAGGTAAGGGCCTTCTCAGGGAGAAGGAGAGAAACGCAATGGAGGACCTCTGCTAAAATGGGAGAAAGGGTGGCAGAATAGGGTGTGTGGTAGGAGTGCTACTATACAGAGGTGAGGCTAGACCAGCTATCCCACCCTCATAGGAGAAGGGGTCTGAGGAGGGTTGTTGGGATTTCAAGAGATTGAAAAACCCGCTGAGTGGTTGAGTGGCAAGACACAAAGATAGGTATTTAAGAGAAAAACCTAAAAGACAAATAATGAAATAAGAAAAACCTCTAGCCTGCCCATAGATGGATCAAAATTCGGCCTGTTGCTGCTGAACCAACTGAATTTACATCCGTCTATAGCTGGCTTAATCACTGTGTAGTTTCAAGATATGAAATAAGAGGGTTACTTATGCCACGTACACACGATCGGAATTCTCGTCGGAAAAAACTCTGACGGTTTTTCCGACGGAATTCCGCTCAAGCTGTGTTGCCTACACATAATCACACCAAATTCCGATGGTCAATAACACAGCGGCATAAAACACGTTCGACAGCACTATAAAAGGGAAGTTTAATGCTTCCGAGCATGCGTCGAATTGTTTCCGAGCATGCGTCGGAATTTTGCGTGTCGGAATTGCATACACACGATCGGAAAATCCAATAGAAAGGTTTTCCTTCGGAAAAATTGAGAACAGGTTCTCAATTCAAAGTCCGTTGGAAATTCCGACAGAAAAAGACCGTTGTGCATACACACGGTCGGAAAATCCGATGGAAAGCTCCCATCGGACTGTTTCCATCGGAAATTCCGACCGTGTGTACGCCGCATAAGACTGTGTTCAGGGCACAGGACAGCGCTGTATCTCTGATAACATATATAATAAAATTATTCCAGTTCATTATCAGGGTTTTCAGACAAAGTAAATTGAAACTTCCCGATTGTCACTTAACTGCCTATAACACATTTCTTGGGGAACCTTTTTTTTTCTTCTGTTTCACTCGTTATTGTGTCCTTTATGGAAGCAACTATTTTTTAAAAATTTCTTACCATTATCCAATGGGCAGTCTCAACTTATAGGATCATTATCTAGCTATCTATGCTATATTCTCCCACAATGATCTGATGGAAATCCCTAATTGCTATCTGTGAGACAACACATGACAATTCTTTTTTTCCCAGAAGCTCCAACCCAGTTGCTCATTGTGCTTGTATTGTTTGTTTTTCTTGCAGACAGTACAAGCTGCATGAAATGTCCTGATGATGAATGGCCAAATGAGAAGAAGGATCGGTGTGTTCCTAAATTGGTGGAATTTCTCTCCTACACTGATGATAACATTGTTGCAGTATTTTCAGCTGTCTCCATCCTCTGTTGTCTTCTGACTGGTTTAATATTGGGGATATTTATAAATTACCGGGACACCCCCATTGTTAAAGCTAATAACCGGAACCTGAGCTATCTTCTCCTGGTCTCCATCATGGTGAGCTTCCTCTGTGTCTTCTTGTTTCTTGGCCATCCAGTAGATGTAACCTGCATGCTGCGTGTAACCTCTTTTGGTGTCATCTTCTCAGTTGCTGTCTCTACTCTACTTGCCAAAAGTATCATGGTGTGTATTGCTTTTAAAGCCACCAAACCTGGGAGTCCCTGGAGGAAATGGATGGGAGCCAAATTGCCCAATTTTATCATGTGTGTCTTCTCATTGGTTCAAGTCATAATCTGTGTCACTTGGTTGTCTGTTTTTCCCCCCTTCCAGGATCGGGACACTCACTCTTATCAGGGAAAGATCATCATTCAGTGTAATGAGGGTTCAGTTATCGGCTTCTACTCTGTCCTGGGATATATGGGGCTTCTGGCAGCTGTGAGCTTCATCATCGCTTTTTTATCCAGGACATTACCGGACAGTTTTAATGAGGCCAAGTACATCACCTTCAGCATGCTGGTGTTCTGCAGTGTCTGGATTTCCATGATCCCGGCCTATCTGAGCACCAGAGGGAAATACATGGTGGCCGTGGAGATATTTGCTATAATGGCCTCAAGTTCTGGACTTCTTGGCTGTATATTTTTCCCAAAATGTTACATAATTCTGATCAGACCTGATCTCAATACAAAAATATGTATTCATTAAAATGTATGAAACAACTCTGGTTTTCCAGTAGTTATGGCATTATCTCTATTATTGTTAAAATTAGTATTTTGGTAGTGTATTAAGAACGAATGAACACTGTTAAATTTAAAGATTTAATACTTACCTCTCTGGTGGATGGCGAGCTTAACTTTTGCTCTGGACACCGCTGATATCAAAAACGTTGAGTTTGTTGGAAATCTTGTCCCTTGCTGGGTGTAGTGGTTCCTCTCTCCGACCATTACATCACTACAGAGCAATGTAGTCACTTAGTGAGGAGGAACCACTGTGAGCAGAGGGGGAACAAAGTACAAAAAACTTTCTAAAGTTTCAGATACCAGAACCACCCATCACTCTTCAAAAGCGCAACAATTTCACTCACCACCTTCCAGAAAGATAAACATTAAAGTGGTTGTAAAGGGAATTATTAAATTTTTTTTAAAAATAACAAACATGTTATACTTACCTCCACTTTGCAGCTCGTTTTGCACAGAGTGGCCCCGAACCTGTTCTTCTGGGGTCCCTTGGCGGCTGTCTCGGCTCCCTTCCGCAAGTACTTCTCACGTTCATGCAAGCTCCCTCGCATAGTGAGAAGTGCTTGCGGGCGCGCTCCCGTGATACAGCCGGTGGCTATAGCCGCTCACTGTATCACTCGGCCCCGCCCCCCGGCGCGCCGCGTCATTGGATGTGATTTACCGCAGCGCGAGCCAATGGCCGAGGGGTCAGGTAAGTAAAACGGGGGGCTGGGGGGGGCGGCATGGTCAGATGTTTTTTCACCTTAATGCATAGAATGCATTAAGGTGAAAAAATGTTTACCTTTACAACCCCTTTAAACATGTTCTTTGATAAGCTGATTGTAATGTATTTTTTACTGAGTGACCACTTGCCGACCGGGTCCTGTACGTCGGCAATTTAAAGATGGATATCTCGGTAACGGCAGCAGCTGCTGCCACAACCGAGGTATCCATCTCTTCAGGAGCCGGTCGTGTTTACGATAATGGTGGTCTCTGCAGAAGATTTACCGTTATCAGCGGCAGGAGAGGCTTACCGGAGCCGTCGGCAACGGGTGGAGGTAATCGGGACCTGTCCGTGGCTGGGATTGGAGATGAATGAAGGGAGGCTGGCCCCCACCCATCTCCATACCATAGCAGGGCGGAAGCGACGTCATAACGTCACTTCCGCCCATACGTCTTAAAGGGTCATTTTTTCAATGTCATTTTTTCAAATGATAAAAAAAAAATTTTTTATTATTGCATTTAAGTCCAAATATGAGATTTGAGGTCTTTTTGACCCCAGATCACATAGTTAAGAGGACCTGTCATGCTTTTTTTCTATTACAGGGGATGTTTACATTCCTTGTAATAACAATAAAAGTGATCCATTTTTTTTTTTTTAAACAGTGAAAAAATTTATTAAAATCAAGTAAAATAAAATAATAAAAAAATTAATTTTTAAAGCGCCCCGTCCCGACGAGCTCGCACGCAGTAGCGCCTGCATATGAAAACGGTGGTCAAAGCACACATGTGAAGTATTGCCGCAATTGTTATAGCAAGAGCAATAATTCTAGCCTCCTCTGTAAGGCCCCTTTCACACTGGGGCGTTTTTAAAAATAGCGCCTGTACACCGCCTGAAAAAATCCGGCCCCATTCACTCCAGTGTGAAAGCCGGCGGGCTTTCACACTGGAGCGGTGCGCTAGCAGGACGGTAAAAAAAGTCCTGCTAGCAGCATCTTTGGAGCCATATAGGAGCGGTGTATTCACCGCTCCTATACCGCTCCTTCCCATTGATTTGAATGGGACACCGCGGTAATACTGCCGCTATGGCGGCGCTCTGCGGGGGATTTTAACCCTTTTTCGGCCGCTCGCGGGGGGTAAAACTGCACCGCGAGCGGCCGAATACCGCGGCTAAAACGACGGTAAAGCAGCGCTAAATAGCGCTGCTTTACCGTCACCGTGGCTCCCCGCCCCAGTGTGAAAGGGGCCTAACACAAAACCGGCAACCTGGAGATTTTTAAGGGTAAAAGTTTGACGCCAATCCATGAGCGGGCGCAATTTTGAAGCGTGACATGTTGGGCATCAATCTACTCAGCGTAACATTATCTTTTACAATATAAAAACAAATGGGCTAACTTTACTTTTGTTATATTTTTTTTATTTAAAAAAAGTGATTTTTTTCCCAAAAAAGTGTACTTGTAAGACCGCTGCGCAAATACGGTGTGAAAAAAAGTATTGCAATGACCGCTATTTTATTCACTAGGTGTTAGAAAAAAAACAACATATAATGTTTGGGGGGTTCTAAGTAATTTTGTAGCAAAAAAATTTTTTAAACTTGTAAACACCAAAATCTCAAAAACTAGGCTAGTCCCTAAGTGGTTTAATTATACTGTATGTACAATAGATGAATCTGACTATATTAATAAATACATTTTGTTGGTGAATCCTAAAATCATGTTTAATATTAGGTAAAGTTGATGAGAGCATGTTCTCAGGAAGTTCACATTTTAAGTGATAAGTTGAATTCATTTTAAAGGATGTTTTCTTTATAGGAACTAATAAAAAATCTGTCTCCTTTGTATACATTTTTTTTTGCCAACAGCTGCCACAAACGGGTATTCAGCTTCCCCATACAATACAGCAGAGACAACTAGACATGTGCACAACAAAAAAAATCGTTTATTTTAGTTTTGTTTTTTTTCGTTTCCGAAAAAAATTTGTTTATTTTCGTTTCGTTTTTTTCGTTTCCCTTGATTCGTAATGATTCGTAAATTCGTAAGTCATCAGTGTTCGTATTCGTAACGATTCGTACATTCATAAGTCGTCTGTGTTCATATTCGTAACGATTCGTAAGAGTTATTTTTTGTTGATTCGTTTATTCGTTAGTTTAATTTTTGTTTATTCGAAATTCGGACGCATTCGTATTTATTCGTATTTATTCGTACATTCGTAACATTCGTAACATTCGTAGATTCGTAATCGGAGCATAATTCATAATGTTATGTAATGTGTATGCTATTATTACATTTTAAGAGGGACAGAAAATTACGAATCGAAAAAAAAAGTTACGAATGTACGAATTTTTTCGTTCAATCCATTCGAAGAACGTTAAGCAACGTCATTGTAAGAAACACGGAAAATGACGAATCGAAAAAAAAAAAAAAAAAAAAGTTACGAATTTACGAATTTTTTAGTTCAATCCATTCGAGGCACATTGCAGCACCATTGTAAGGGACACGGAAAATTACCAATTCAAAAAAAAAAAAAAAAGTTACGAATGTACAAATTTTTTCGTTCATTTTCGTTGTTCCTGTTTTCGTTTTTCGGATTTTCTTCATTCGTACATTCGTTGTTTCTAATTAGTTTTTTTCGGATTTTCGTTGTTTTCGGATTCGTTCGATTCGAACGATTTGTTAATCGGATTTGTTCGATTCGAACGATTCGTTAGAATTTTTAGCGAATCATTTGTTCATTCGTACGAAAACGAACGAACGAAAAAAACGAAAAAAAACGAAACTAATTGCACATGTCTAGAGACAACACTCCTACCCCACACCTTGCCAGATTCTGATTAACTACTTCAGCCCAGGAAGATTTGGCTGCTCAATGACCAGGCCATTTTTTTGCGATACGGCACTGCATCGCTTTATAACTGACAATTGCGCAATCGTGTGACACTGTACCCAAACAAAATTGACGTCCTTTTTTTCGATAAATAGAGCTTTCTTTTGGTGGTATTTGATCACCTCTGCGGTTTTTATTTTTTGCGCTATAAACAAAAGAAGAGGGACAATTTAAAATAAAAAAAAAACACAATGGGACTGATTTACGAAAGCCATGCGCCATCAGTAGAGGCGCACAGCGAGGCGCAGCACGCATTTTCATATTTACGAAATGGTGCGCCGGGAACAGAGAGCGAACCCCCCATTTACTATAGCGATCTCGGCACACGGGGGAATGCAATCTGTGCGCCACTATGGAAATGGCGCACGGCATCTCCAATTCAATATTAACAGAAGACGAAGGTGATGGGTGATGTGAGGAAGTTTAGTAACAACTGCCCAAGTAACAAATATGCCCAAAATAGAATGAGAAAGTAACTTTTTCAAAGCAAGCGTGCTGTGTCTGCAAGTACGTTTTGAACTGTGCGAGATTAATGTAAGCACTGCGAATGCGCAAGCGGCTCTTGCGCTCGTTAAAATGCGTTTGTTAACTGCACGGCCAAAATCGTAGTAAATTTTAACTGCTTCCCGACCAGCGCACGCCGATGTACGTTGGCAGAATGGCACAGACAGGCATAAGGGTGTATATATAAGTCCCTTTTTAAATGCCGCCGTGCCATTGGGAGCGCGCCGGGAGCGGCGCGCTCCCACGCTGGTCGGGACCCCCGTGAGGCTGGTCGTGGGTCCCGTGGACTCAATCGCAGCGGGGACACCCGTAATCGTCTCACGGGAAGGCTGGACGGGGAGATGCGGAAATGAACAGCATCTCCCCGTTCTGCCTAGCAACTAGTGACGCCGATCTCTGCTCCCTGTGATTGGAGCAGAGATCAGCATTCACTAGCTGACAGCCACGCCCCCCACAGAAAGAAACACACCCCTAGGCATACTTAACCCCTACACTGCCACCTAGTGGTTAACCCCTTCACCGCCAGTGTAATTTATACAGGAATCAATGCATTTCAATAGCATTGATTGCTGTATAAATGACAATGGTCCCAAAAATGTGTCAAAAATGTCCAATGTGTCCGCCATAATGTCGCAGTCACAATAAAAAATGCTGATCGCAGGGGCGTGGCCTGCAACGGAGCTGAATGGCAGCATAGCTCCGGAGCTCCGGTGACCCGGTGGACTCAGCGACTACACAACGGCTCACAAACACCTCGTTTGCACCCCTGCAACTGGCGTTCTGACCCGGGAGACCGAGGGGACCATGCCCCACAAGCGAAAGAATTTTTTCAAACCCCAGAGGCTGATGGACGACTTTACTAGGCCGCGGTCTGGAGGTAAGCAAGATGGCGCCGGCGCGTCCTCACCCCCGGCCCACGACCAGCAGCTAAACCTACCTGACTACAACATCTCACCCCTTAATAACATCCCAGAAAGCTGCACAAGTTCCCCAGCCACCCACTCACCGTCAGGAAGCCCGGCCAAATCCAAACTTAAGCTGGATGGCAAAGGATTCGATCCGGCCATGAGCCCAGTCTCAGACATGGGGGAGGACACGAGAGAGCTGCCGGAATCCATCACCTCTTTCCCCACCATGAATCAACCGGTGCTTGACACCGTTCTAAAAGACATGCTGGTCTCATTAAGGAGTACTTTGCAAACAGACATGATCAAATGCATGCACCAGATCAGTGGGGAAGTTAAAGCGGTAGAAGGCAGAGTTGACCACATTGAGAGGAAGATGGGGGAATATGCATCCACCATCAATGAATTGGTGGATGCTAGTGAGGAACAAGAAGAAGACTCAAATTGGATTAAAAATAAACTAGCAGATATTGAAGACAGGTCCAGGAGGAACAACCTTAAAATCAGGGGGATCCCCGAGTCAATACAGCCGTCTGACCTGAGAGCATATGCATCCAACCTATTTACCTCCCTCCTACCTGAAATTTCCGTAATGGAGATCACCATAGACAGAATCCATAGATTGCCCAAGCCGTCACACTTACCTGAAAAAATCCCAAGAGATGTGATCTTACGCCTACACTTCTTTCATGTGAAAGAACAACTGATGCAAGTGATGCGCAAACAAGAACAGATCCCACCACAATATCAAAATCTGCAATTCTATGCGGATCTCTCCCAGCACACTCTACAAAAGAGGAGAAACCTAAATACAATCACCAAAGTGCTTAGAAACCATCATATCCCGTACAGATGGGGATTCCCAACAAAAATCACCATAACCAACCAAGACAAATCATTTGTTGTGGACTCACTTGAAAAAAGCCTAGCCTTATTGAAAGAATGGAAAATTCTCCCTGACTCAGATGCAAACATCAACCCCCACCCCAACCGACCTAACTCAATCCAGGACTGGAAGGCAGTCTCACAAAGGAACGCCAGGTCACATGTGTAGAACCATACAAGAATCAGTAAACGATACATGTCCACCCGAGGGTCTCCGGTTAGCCCAATGGGCCAGAACTTTCCCCTCATACTTGAATTAGCAGCAAGTAGCTGCACTCAGACACTCCCTTCGGGAACAATTGAAGATGAGCCCCTACAAGGCTCCAGTGAACCAATCTTCACCCGCGCTATTGTTTGACCTCACACAGGTTATATGTTTCTGTTCTCTTTTGTTTTTTTTCTTCTCTTCTCTCTCCCCACCCTTCTCTCTGCCCAGCTGGATCCACAAGGATGGAACTCAAGTCATCTTCGCCAAAAGGTTCTTCAGCATCGGATCACATGCCCTTCTTCGCATTCGAATACCTTGCATCAACACAGAAGATACGGACTGGTCCACAAACGCAGTGAGTAACCAAAACAAGCACCCGCACATACCACTAAAGCTCCACACTGGATTGTCTGGGTCCTCTCGTCGAGAATCCAGACAATGGATGAAGCATACTCTACATTCCCAATATGGCTATTAACTTTATGTCCATGAACGTCAAGGGTCTTAACCACCCAGTAAAAAGAAAGTCATTATGGAAAGAGGCATTACAGCAGAAAAGTGACGTAGTGTGTGCGCAGGAATCACATTTCTGTGCAACCATGGCGCCTTCGTGCAAACACAAGAACTTCCCACACATTTTCTTGGCCAACGCTGCATCTAAAACAAAAGGAGTGCTAATCGCAGTGCGAGACACTGTGGCCTTTAAATTACACGAGGAATATAAAGACACCAACGGACGATTTCTTATTCTTATCTGTGACATCAACCAAATAACCTACACTATAGTAAACGTATATGCACCTAATAAACATCAAATCCACTTCTTTCACAAACTCATGAAAAAAGTCAATAACTACAAGAAAGGTCTGCTGGTGTTATGTGGAGACTTCAACATAGTCCCTGACCACAAAATCGATACTACCACTACAGCCACCCGCTCACCCATGTCTCTCCGTGACTCATTACACCAAGAAGATTTACATGATGCGTGGAGATGTCTCCACCCAGGTGAAAGAGACTATTCTTTTTTTTCTTCGCCACATCACACGTACACCAGGATTGATCTCTTCTTGGTAGACCAACGCACACTATCCAGAACTGTAGCCTCAACAATAAACATGATCACATGGTCTGACCATGCGTCCATCACCCTCTCCTTGAAAGACGCATCCAACATTGATACCAGACCCCTTTGGAGAGCGAACTCTTTCCTCATGCAAAACCCAAGCACCAAGATTCATATTGAGGAACAATTGAAGGAATTTTTTTCTCTAAATGAACCTTCAATGCACAATAATTTTGTCCTCTGGAATGCCCACAAAGCATTCATCCGAGGAATCTTTATCAAACTGGGGGCAAGGGCGAGGAGGCTGAGGCAACAGAAATTAAAAGATCTTACAACCGAAATATTTAAACTAGAAGCCCAAAACAAAAATCAATCATCCCAAACACTCTCCACTACACTGACACGACTAAGACAAGAACTCCGAAACCTCCTACTGGAGGAATTTGAAAGGAACACAAAAAGACTCAAAATGACTCACTACGCCCAGGGCAACAGAGCAGGCAAATTGCTTTCACACCAAATCAAAGGACACAGACTCAAAACAAAAATTCCCTACATCATCCACCCCACTACAAAACATCACATGCAACACCCACAAGACATAGCCAACGCTTTTAGCCACTACTATAGCACGCTGTACAATCTGAAAGACGACATAAACACCCCACAACCCACCACAGGACTGATAAATGACTTTTTACATAAAATATCTCTCCCAAAAATCTCACAACAACAAGCAGACTTCTTAAACCTACCTTTCACTGAAGACGAAATTAGAAGGACAATAGACTCACTCCCTGCCAACAAATCCCCTGGACCAGACGGATTCATAGGAGAATATTACCGCACATACAAACCTATCCTTACACCTTATTTGTGCAAAATCTTTAATACAGCGGCAGCCTCCTCGTCCTTCCCCTCAGAAATGCTTGAAGCAATTATTGTAACCCTACCCAAGCCAGGGAAGGAACCAAATACCCCGGCCAACTTCAGACCCATTTCACTATTGAACAACGATGTAAAAATATATGCCAAATTGATAGCGAACCGTCTAATGGACATACTACCCAGCGTTATCAATGCTGATCAGACGGGCTTCACTAAGGGGCGCCAGACTTCAGACGCCACCAGGAGATTAATTAATGTGATCCACTTAGCCAATCTACGGCAAGGGCCTTCTCTGCTGTTGGCTTTAGACGCAGAGAAGGCCTTTGACAGGGTCCACTGGGGCTACCTAGAGACAGTTCTACAGAAATTCGGGTTTTCGGGCCCCATACTCCAAGCAATTCTGGCCTTATATTCCAAACCTTCTGCTCGTGTATATACCTCGGGGATTCTGTCGAACCCCTTCCTCATCACCAATGGCACTCGCCAGGGGTGCCCCCTTTCCCCGTTAATTTTTAATTTGATACTGGAGCCCCTAGCCACCTATATCAGAAACCAACAGTCCATCACCGGGATCCACTCCCATAAATCAGAACACACTATAAGCTTGTTCGCTGATGACATTATCCTAATGCTGACAAACCCTGAAACTTCCCTGGCTTCGGTACACAAATCACTGCAAATGTTCCAAAAAATTTCATATTATAAAGTAAATGAAAATAAATCATATCTACTTGGCATAAAGGTTCCGACAAAAATGCAAACGGCGCTCAGTTCACGGTTTCCATACACATGGTGCACAGATAATATAAAATATTTAGGAATCAACCTTACGGCCACCACCAAAGATCTTTATGATGCAAACTACCTCCCACTCCTTAGCGCTTTGCCACAAAAGCTAAACGATATTTCCAAAACAGAACTTCTATGGTCAGGACGCTTAGCAGCATTCAAAATGATAGTCCTTCCACAATTAATATACCTTTTCAGAGCATTGCCTATTCCAGTCCCTAACAAGTATTTCCATAAAGTACAATCTCTCATAAATAAATTCCTCTGGAGGGGGAAAAAAGCTAGATGGGCATTCAAAAAACGCTGATCGCCGCCATTACTAATAAAAAAGAAATTATTAATAAAAATGCTATAAAACTATCCCCTATCTTGTAAACGCTATAACTTCTGCGCAAACCAATCAATAATCGCTTATTGCGGTTTTTTTTACCAAAAATATGTAGAAGAATACGTATCTGCCTAAACTGAGGAAAAAAAAATGTTTTTTTTATATATTTTTGGGGGATATTTATTATAGCAAAAATCAAAAAAGAATGCGTTTTTTTTTTCTAAATTGTCGCTCTTTTTTGTTTATAGCGCAAAAAAAAAAACGCAGGGGCGATCAAATACCACCAAAAGAAAGCTCTATTTGTTTGGGAGCCAAGTCGCACGACCGCGCAATTGTCAGTTAAAGCGACGCAGTGCCGAATCGCAAAAAAGGGCCTGGTCCTTTGGCTGCAAATTGGTCTGGTCTGAAAGTGGTTAAGCAACGTAAATTCAATTGCGTGGGTTGAACGGGGGCACCTATAAACTTGACATATATATATATTTTTTTTACGCTATTTCACCTTTATGTATTTTTTAATGATATTTACACACAGGCCGTGTTAGCGTGTTATGTTGCCAACATGTGACATGCACCTTGTTAAAATCATGTAAAAAGACTCTCGCTCCTCTAGCTCCTCCTAAAAGGGCATTTAACCTTCCCTCTAATGCATATGATTTCATTGGGCTAACTTTTGCTTTTAAAGGGGAACTTTAATGCCACGTACACACGATCGGAATTCTCGTGGGAAAAAACTCTGGCGGTTTTTCCGACGGAATTCCGCTCAAGCTGTGTTGCCTACACACGGTCACACCAAATTCAGACGGTCAATAACACAGCGGCATAAAACACGTTCGACAGCACTATAAAAGGGAAGTTTAATGCTTCCGAGCATGCGTCGAATTGTTTCCGAGCATGCGTCGGAATTTTGCGTGTCGGAATTGCATACACACGATCGGAAAATCCGATAGAAAGGTTTTCCGTCGGAAAAATTGAGAACAGGTTCTCAATTTAAAGTCCGTCGGAAATTCCGACAGAAAAAGACCGTTGGGCATACACACGGTCGGAAAATCCGATGAAAAGCTCCCATCGGACTGTTTCCATTGGAAATTTCGACCGTGTGTACGCCGCATAAGCCTCTCCAATGCTCTTGTCTCCCTCCTCTAAGCCCCCATACACACGGTCGGAAATTCAGACGGAAAATGTCCATGTTGTCGAAAAAATCCGCCCATGTGTGGGCTCGGACTTTTCCTGCTCTCAAATTTTCCGACAACAAAATCCGATCGGACTTTTTCGGATCTTGTGTAGAGAATTCAGACGGACAAAGTGCCACGCATGCTCAGATCAAATTACAAGACCAAAGCTATTGGCTACTAGTCTCTACGTAGTTCCGTTGTACGTAACGAACGTCACCACGTTCGGAATGATCGGCTTTTCCGACAACTTTGTCCGACCACATGCATGCAACACCAGCTTCAGACAAAATCCGACGGAAATGATCCGACGGATTTGGTCATCGGAATTTCCGACCGTGTGTATGGGGGCTTACACCTTGGATTTCTTTGGACTAACTTCTGCTTTTAAAGGGGAACTCCATACTATTCTCAAAAGGCTGTGATAAGCCTTCACCAATCCAAACCACATCCTTTTTCAGAGCATACAACAGGACCAGCTAGGAAAGGGGCGAAAAGAGTACGCGCCCAACCCCCTCCTGAACCATACAAGGCCACATGCACTCAACATAGCTGGCTGCCTTTGGGGCATGTTGGGCTCAGCGCAATACCAACCACAAAGCACCTTGTACCCACTAGTTTAAAGGGGCTTTCCACATTCCGTAAAGCCCCCTGTCTGCAGCCCCCCAGAACCCCAGCCTAGGGTTGTGTGGTAGAGGCCCTTGTCCCCCTGAATATGGGAACAAGGTTGTTGACTTTTGGGGTGCCCCAGCTCCTCCTGCCCCCAAGCATCCACCCCCTTTCATGGGCTGGCTTGCTGTGTGTTTGGCTAGGGGTTTGTTAGTGTGTGGGAGGGGCACAATATTTTTTGACTTTGGGATTTTTCACGTGGGGGTTCTTATTTTAAAGCCTTAACAGACCCAAATGGTCTTGTATGTATTGGGGGGCAGGCTATTTTTTGTTTTGGGTTAAAATCTTGCAGATTTGTAAGTTTTCTCTAAAGTCGTACATCTTTTAAAGCAGCATTTTGGATACATACTACAGAGGCACCACTTTACAGGCAGAGTAAGCCCCCAAATAGCTAGGTTTTAAGCACGTTTGAATTTTTAAAGGCACTGCTCCTTGTTTCGTTTTTGGGGTTGTCCAAATTGGTAACATTGAAATATGTCCCTCAGGGTGGGACCTGGGCCCCCATACCCATTGTAAGGCCAACAACTAAACGATAAGCCAGCCAAGTTGGGGCTAGCAAAATTCACAAGTCAGTTCCCATAGACTGCAATGGTATTTGTTTTATAACTTTTGCCCATGTTAGGCTCTATGTTTGCCCCCTTGGACCGGGGATGTTTGTTCCATCTGTAATGTTGTAGTATGCTGGATGATGTGCTTAATTGTGGACAGGGGCGTGGCTTATTTTGTGCTAGCTGCATTTGGTTGGTCTGGGCATGCTCAGGGACACTCCACCTCAATAAACTCCATAAGCCTAGCATATTGGTATGTGGCTGCCCTAGGAATGCCATGTTTATTGTCCAGGAAGAAGTACAGGTGGCAGAAAAAAGAGTTCCCGTAGTTTCAGCAGTGCAGTTATCTGCAGGGGATGACTGAGACTGGTGTCTCGAAGGAATGTAGTCAGTGGGACTTGCAGATGACTCAGTTCAGGCGGCAGGCAGAGACATGGGGGGTGGTTTACTAAGACGAATGTGCTGCGCATGTTCATACATTAATTGGTGCGCTGGAAAAGTCATTAACTGAACATGCGAACCAGCGTACTTTGAAGTGCAAACAACGCTAATAAATACCTGCATATGTAAACGGAAACTGGCGCTAGGGTAACTGCGGTTTTCTCATTGATAATAGTGCACGCCCAATCCAATTGGTTAATTTCATCTCATTGAATGTGTCTTGTTAGGCAATTAGTAGGTGTTCTCAGTTAAGGATCATCTCTTCCTTTTGATGCTAATCTCATTCCTATCACTTCTAATATATCTTTGAAATGCTTTGAAATTCTTTTTTACCCAAATCTTTCAATACATTACAAAGAACAGAGAAGAGTTTCTAAACCCAATAAATTTATATTTTCAGATCTTGATCTTTAACCGCTTCCCGACCGCCTCCTGTAGATATACGTCAGCAGAATGGCACGGCCAGGCAAAACCACGTACAGGTACGTGGCCCTTTAATTGCCTGGCCGTGGGTTGCGCGTGCGAGCGGTGCGCTCGCGACCCGGTCGGGAGCTCCGTGACCACGGCCGCGGCACCAGCGGACTTGATCGCCGCTGGTGTCCCGTGATCGGGTCACAGAGCTGAAGAATGGGGAGAGGTCTGTGTAAACAAACCTCTCCCCGCGCTTCCTACTCTGCCTGTCACTGATCTGCTGTTTCCTGTCATCGGGAAAGCCGATCAGTGACGTCAGACGTCAGCCACGCCCCCTACTGTAAAAAAACACACAACACGTCACACTAACTCCTCCCCGCCCCCTAGTGGTTAACTCCTTCACTGCCACTGTCATTTACATAGGAATCAGTGCATTTAAATAGCACTGATTTCTGTATAAATGACAATGGTCCCAAAAATTTGTCAAAAATGTCCGATGTGTCCGCCATAATGTCGCAGTCACAATAAAAATCGCTGATCGCCGCCATTACTAGTAAAAAAAAAAAAATATTAATAAAAATGCTATAAAACTATCCCCTATTTTGTAAACGCTATAACTTTTGCGCAAACCAATCAGTAATCGCTAATTGTGATTTTTTTTTTACCAAAAATATGTAGAAGAATACGTATCGGCCTAAACTGAGGAAAAAAAATGTTTTTTTATATATTTTTTGGGGATATTTATTATAGCAAAAAGTTAAAAATATTGCATTTTTTTCAAAATTGTCGCTCTATTTTTGTTTATAGCGCAAAAAATTAAAACCGCAGGGGCGATCAAATACCACCAAAAGAAAGCTCTATTTGTGGGAAAAAGGGACGCCAATTTTGTTTTGCGGCGATCAGCGATTTTTATTGTGACTGCGACATTATAGCGGACACATCAGACATTTTTGACACATTTTTGGGACCATTTTTGGGACCTATTTAAATGCATTGATTCCTGTATAAATGACAGTTGTAGTGAAGGGGTTAACCACTAGGGGGAGGGGAGGGGTTATGGGCTCTGACGTGTGTGTTTTTTTTTACATTAGGGGGCGGGGCTGACGTCTGACGTCATTGATCGGCTTTCCCGATGACCGGGAACAGCCAATCAATGACAGGCAGAGTAGGAAGCGCGGGGAGAGGTTTGTTTACACAGACCTCTCCCCGTTCTTCAGCTCCCGACCGGGCCCCGAGCGCGCTGCTGGCAGTGCGCGCGCGACCCACGGGCAGGCATTTAAAGGATCACGTACAGGTACGTGATTTTGCCTGCCCGTGCCATTTTGCCGCAGTATATCTGCGTTAGGCGGTCGGGAAGCGATTAATGAATTGCTTTGTGTTTTTATCAACAAACGCATCCTTTGAAGTCAGGATAAAATGCCTACATGGACAGTTATCACCATGTCCTCATGTTAATGAACTGTGTGTTCAATGGACAGTTTACTTTCTAGACCAGTGGTCTCCAAACTGCGGCCCGGGGGCCAGATATGGCCCTTTGCTTGCTTTTATCCGGCCCTTGGAGCACTATTTCATCCACTAATACCAACAATGGGGCATAATTCCCTCCACTGACAGCAATGACGGGGTACAATTCCTCCCTACTGCCACCAATGATGGGGCACTATTCATCTCATGACACCAATGATGGGGCACTATTCATCTCATGACACCAATGATGGGGCATGCTTCCTCCCAATGACACCAATAATGGGACACAATTTCTCCCAATGACACCAATAATGGGACACAATTTCTCCCAATGACACCAATGATGGGGCACAACATCTCTCAATGACACCAATGATGGGGCACAATTTCTCCCAATGACACTGATAATTAGACATGTGCACAACAAAAACATTTGTTTCTTTTCGTTTCATTTTTTTCGTTTCCGTTGATTCGTAGCGATTCGTACATTCGTAAGTGTTATTTTTTCGTTTATTAGTTATTAGTGGTTATTAAAGGTGACCATAGACTACAATCAGTTAGATCTTAAAAAAAATTATATCTGGTGCAAGAATCTGTTTGATTTCCTATAATTTGAATGAATTGTTCAAGTGCTTCTTCCTATTACCTATTTTGCCTAAATATTGAGTGGTACAAAGATTGGCCAATCAGATTGCATAGTGCATGACCATCTTAAGTGCCACATTTGGAATGTATATGTGCCATGACCCACTTGTATTTTCCTAAGGATATTTCTTGGGAATTATACAAGGCACATGAGAAACCACCTCTTTTCAAGACATGCTAGAGTGATCAGGAATCTTCAAACTACGGCTCTCCAGCTGTTGCGGAACTACACATCCTATGAGGCATTGAAAAACTCTGACATTCACAGACATGAATAGGCATGATGGGAATTGAAGTTCCTGAACAATCGGAGGGCCGTAGTTTGAAGACCCCTGTGCTAGACCATTATTATGCCTCCAGAATTGGGAGTGTGGTATCTACTCAACTTCTCTCTGCTGGTGGACACAAGAACCTACATCTATAGATATATATTTGGGCAGCACAGTGGTGTAGTGGTTAGCACTTTCACCTAGCAGCAAAAAGGGTCGCTGGTTTGAATCCTGACCACAACACCATCTGCCTGGAGTTTGCATGTTTGTTCTCCCTGTGCCAGCGTGGGTTTCCCCCAGGTACTCCGGTTTCCTCCTACGCTCTAAAAACATGCAGGTAGGTAAATCAGATCCTGTCTAAATTGGCCCTAGAATGTACGAATGTGTGTTAGGGACCCACACAAACACCACTCCATGTTAAAAAAAAAAAAAAAATCTTAATTTGCAAATAAGGATCATCTCTTCTTCAGAGAACAGTGATCGGGGCGTGGTGGTGGGAAGAAATAAGCAGCAGTACAAGCAACTTCCTGTGTGCTGGATTTCACTTAATGTCCTGTCCCACAGCCAAAAAGTGAGAGGAAATCCCTTTAACCACATGCTGACCGGCCATAGCCGAAAGACGGCTACAGCGTGGTCGGCTTTTCACTTAATGTCCTGTCCCACAGCCAACAAAGTGAGAGGAAATCCCTTTAACCACATTTGCGTCTATATGCATTTGTAAAGATAACATCATATATTTAACCACATGCTGACCGGGCCATAGCCGAAAGACGGCTACAGCGTGGTCGGCTTATCCTGAGTGGACGTCCTACGGATGTCCTCCCAGAAACTTGCTCCCGTGCGCCCCCCTGGACTCGGGAACATCCATGACCTCAGGCATCACGGATCACGGTAAACGGCCGCTGATAGCGGCCGTTTACCATGTGATCGCTCATTCAAATGACCGATCGGTACAGTGAGAGGGGAGAAGTGGAAAGGGATGAGAGATGGGACCAGCGCTGTGGGCTGGATGTGTAGTGCCCACAGCGCTGGTAAGTGACAGCAATACTCTGCCACCACTGTGCAATATACTGCCTATTCTGCCACCACTGTGCAATATACTGCCTACTCTGCCACCACTGTGCAATATACTGCCTACTCTGCCACCACTGTGCAATATACTGCCACCACTGTGCAATACTCTGCCACCACTGTGCAATGCTCTGCCACCACTGTGCAATGCTCTGCCACCACTGTGCAATGCTCTGCCTACTCTGCCACCACTGTCCAATACTCTGCCACCACTGTGCAATGCTCTGCCACCACTGTGCAATACTCTGCCACCACTGTGCAATACTCTGCCACCACTGTGCAATGCTCTGCCACCACTGTGCAATGCTCTGCCACCACTGTGCAATGCTCTGCCACCACTGTGCAATGCTCTGCCACCACTGTGCAATACTCTGCCTACTCTGCCACCACTGTCCAATACTCTGCCACCACTGTCCAATACTCTGCCACCACTGTGCAATACTCTGCCACCACTGTGCAATACTCTGCCACCACTGTGCAATACTCTGCCACCACTGTCCAATACTCTGCCACCACTGTCCAATACACTGCCTACTCTGCCACCACTGTGCACTACTCTGCCACCACTGTCCAATACTCTGCCACCACTGTCCAATACTCTGCCACCACTGTCCAATACTCTGCCACCACTGTGCAATACACTGCCTACTCTGCCACCACTGTGCACTACTCTGCCACCACTGTTCAATACTCTGCCACCACTGTGCAATACTCTGCCTACTCTGCCACCACTGTGCAATACTCTGCCACCACTGTTCAATACTCTGCCACCACTGTGCAATACACTGCCTACTCTGCCACCACTGTGCAATGCTCTGCCACCACTGTGCAATACTCTGCCACCACTGTGCAATACTCTGCCACCACTGTCCAATACTCTGCCACCGCTGTGCAATACACTGCCTACTCTGCCACCACTGTCCAATACTCTGCCACCACTGTGCAATACTCGCCAATACTCTGCAATCAATTTTAATAGAAACAAAGAAATTTTTTTTTTTTACCGAATTTTCAGTATTTTTTGATTTATAGCGCAAAAAAATAAAAAAAAACCCAGCAGTGATTAAATACCACCAGAAGAAAGCTCTATTTGTGTGAAAAAAAGGACACAAAATTAATTTGGGTACAGTGTTGCATGACGGAGTAATTGTCATTCAAAGTGTGAGAGCACCGAAAGCTGAAAATTGGTCTGGTTAGGAAGGGGGTTTAAGTGCCCAGTGGGTAAGTGGTTAAAAGTCAGAAAATTAATGAGTGTTCTCTTTAGAAGATTTTAGATTTTTTCTTTTTTTAGAGAGGGCACTGAGGACTGAGGACACAGCAATAGAAACCTGATAGGTGTTCCAATTCCTCTCCATTCTATCCAAAACATATAAAAAATACGTTTTGGCTTTAGTTCTGCTTTAACCGCTTAAGGACCGCCCCGTGTACATTTACTGCGGCAGGGCGGCCCTTTATCGCAAAATTACGTACCCGTACGTGATCCGCTTCAGGGTGCGCACTGCCAGAGCCCCGCTCATGCTGTTATTGGACAACGTAGTGCCGTATCCCAAAAAAATAGCCTGGTCAGGAAAGGGGTAAGACCTTCCGGACCTGAAGTGGTTAAATAACTTTAACCACTTCAGCCCCGGACCAATTGGCAGCCAAAGGACCAGGCCCCTTTTTGCGATTTGGCACTGCGTTGCTTTAACTGACAATTGCGCGGTCGTGCGACGTGGCTCCCAAACAAAATTGACGTCCTTTTTTCCCACAAATAGAGCTTTCTTTTGGTGGTATTTGATTGCCGCTGCGGTTTTTATTTTTTGCGCTATAAACAAAAAAGAGCGACAATTTTGAAAAAAAACACAATATTTTTTATTTTTTGCTATAATAAATATCCCCCAAAAATATATAAAAAAAAATTTTTTTCCTCAGTTTAGGCCGATACGTATTCTTCTACATATTTTTGGTAAAAAAAATCGCAATAAGCGATTATTTATTGGTTTGCGCAGAAGTTATAGCGTTTAAAAGATAGGGGAAAGTTTTATAGCATTTTTATTAATATTTTTTTTTTTATTAGTAATGGCGGCGATCAGCGATTTTTATTGTGACTGCAACATTATGGCGGACACATCGGACATTTTTGACACATTTTTGGGACCATTGTCATTTATACAGCAATCAATGCTATTTAAATGCATTGATTTCTGTGTAAATGACACTGGCAGTGAAGGGGTTAACCACTAGGTGGCAGTGTAGGGGTTAAGTATGCCTAGAGGTGTGTTTCTTACTGTGGGGGGGCGTGGCTGTCAGCTAGTGAATGCTGATCTCTGTTCCAATCACAGGGAGCAGAGATCGGCGTCACTAGTTGCTAGGCAGAACGGGGAGATGCTGTTTATTTCCACATCTCCCCAATCAGCCTTCCCGTGAGACGATCGCGGGTGTCCCTGTGGCGATCGAGTCCGCAGGACCCGCGACCGGCCTCACGGGGGTCCTGACCGGCGCACGCCCGATGGCACGACGGCATCTTAAAGGGGACTTAAATGTCTGCCCTTATGCCTGTCCGTGCCATTCTGTCGACGTATATCGTCGTGCGCCGGTCGGGAAGCGGTTTTAAAGGATAAGTGTATTTTCCAGGGCATCTCTAAAGCCACATAATAAGTTCCCTCCCTGCTTTGTTTTTTAGTTTTTTTTTTGTAATGGCAAAGGCCTTCACACCTATTTTACATTAGCTTTCCCAGCAGCTTCCCAAGGGGCCACAATTGCGTATTGAAATTCACCTCTCATTGACTTCAATACAAATCATCTCAAAATTCCTTGGCACCCCCTAGGCGCTTTCATAAACATTTTTAATCATAAATAGGACACCTCAAGGCTGCCCCTTCTCAATGTTATCCTTACCTCGGGGCCCTTTTTGAAGATCATTAGAGCACATTGTGATATTTTTATTCAGGATTTATAGTATTTGTAGTACCAGCAGCTTGTGCAGCACTAAACCCTTACAAACCACTTTGGCCCTACAGGTAAGCCTAGATTAAGGATTACCTGTAGATCCAATAAATATCTCCTAAACCTACATGGTTTAGGAGATATTTAGAAAAAAAGAGTCATCGCTGTGTACGGTGCATGCACGCAGGCGCACTGCGCATGCCGATATCACGGCGAAATGCCGCTTTCGTGCGCATGCGCGGGAGTAATGTCATCGCCGATCCAGCGAATTACAGCGCTGGAGCGGCGAGACCCGGAAGTCACTCCGGGCTTGATGGCGGCAGAGAAGGTCGTGGATGAGGACCGCTTCGGGGGCTTCGTTCTCAGGTAAGTTATTCATAATGAGCTAGTATGCTATGCATACTAGCTCATTATGCCTTTGCCTTGCAGGTTCCGTTTTTTTTTTTGGAGATGGCTTTACTTCCTCTTTAATCAGGATACAAGTGTAGCGGAGGCACTTTCATGAAGTGTCCGCTATGCGTGGAAATTTCGTTTTTCCTCAGAACAGTAATGGGGGTTCTGAGGGTTAATTGTGCAGGTTTGTTCTGGCATTAGTCTGGCTGGGCTGTGTTAGGGTTCTGGTCATGGGTACAGTGAGGTGCACATGACAGAACCTAGAACCAGGCCTAGTTGGACGGTTTGAGTATCGGTCTTCCCCGGAGCCAATCAGTGGGTACGTCTTGCCCCGCTGTGCAATCTGGGGAAGGGTACTTAAAGTGCTACAGTCACGTGTTCAGGGTTCGGCCGTAGCTGCCTGTTCCTGGACCGGGGTAGCCCCGCGGGGAGTCCCGGGCCCGGGAGCGCTTGCCATCCCGCAACATGGTCAGTTTGACTAACCCCATAAACCCGCATGGTCTGGGGCAAGGATCCATCTGTTCCCGAGTCTGGGAACCGGCTGGTCCGAGGCGCAGTAACTGAGGGAGGATTCAAGGCGTCCGAGTGTGCTCTCAGTCTTGGAGGGGCAGCTTGTGTAAGCGAGGACTCTTCGGAGGAGGGCCAACAAGCTGGCATCTCAAGAAGAGCCTGGTTTCTGGGTTGTCGTGGACACTAACGAATCCACAGTTTGGCCGTACTGCCAAGGAGACAGAGAAAGTTCCAGGTACTAAGAAGAGGTTCCTATTCACTTTCGGATGAGAGTTTATTCTGTGAGAGACTTTACAAGTTTCCATATCAAAGTGCTGAGTGCCATAATCTCTGGCTAGAGATTTGTTCAGCATTTGAAGTACCCAGTTGCGAGTGGCTACTCTCTGGGTTTAAACTAGAGACATTTCAAGTGTCAGCAGTTCAAGGTGCCTGAGTTTCTTCACCCTGCCCTCTGTTCCCATTCGAGACTATGTTTGTTGGATGTTACCCCTGCAAATAAAAACCTTTTAAAGCACTTTTGTGGTGTCGGCATCCAAAGTTGTTGGGTACTAACCCTGGGAACCCCTGGTCATGGATTAACAAGCCGAGCAAAGGTAACTGGTAAGCCCAAAATTCAAGGCCGCCCCTCAAGGGGTTATGGCCGCTACATAAGCAAGTGTCACTAGAAGGTTCTTGCTGGGGACTTGCTGAGGGTTTTGTCTTAAAGCAAATTTAATTGAGGTGGACTGCCGTTAGGTATAACATGCATTCACCGTCTGTTCTTATCAGTTGCCAAGAGGAGGCATTGTGTTACTGCCCAGACTATGGTGGAGGTTGGGGTTTTGGCTATGCAAATCCTCTGGTGTAATGGTACCTAGATGGTTAGTATCAGTGCGAACCGAACCCGGGGTCTCCATACTTCATTGGGCGACCGGAAATAGGTTCCCCCCGAGAAAGCCGGAAGGGTACTCCTGGTGAAGATGGAGAGGCACTGGGTCTGGCTGAAGGCCGGGATCCCAAAGAAAGCCCATGGTGCATATGCCCCTGGAGCGGCAGTCCAGGGTTGCCGTAATCTCACTGTGAGTGGTCCGGGCCTTTTGGCTAGAATTTTTATTCCTGGCCTTGAGGCCTGCCATTGTTTCACACAATGACACTTTCTCTACTTTATTTTTCCCCACTTTTATGTTGTTTGTTGTGTATCTCACTTTATGTCTTTTTATTTTGGTCGTTGGGTTTGTACACTTTAAGTTTGATGTGTAGGGCCTGGGGCCTGCCCTAAACATCTTGGGAGGGGGGACATGGCCTTCTGGCTTGTTTCGCCCTCTCTCATAGGGAATCCCTTTGGGGGAGCTTGGGGTGGTCTGTAGACATGTGTTTCCGAAAAAAAGTTGTTTATTTTCGTTTCGTTTTTTTCGTTTCCGTTGATTCGTAACGATTCATAAATTCGTAAGTCGTCGGTGTTCGTATTCGTAACGATTCGTATTTTCGTTACAGTTATTTTTCGTTGATTCGTTTTTTCGTTAGTTTAATTTTCGTTTATTCGAAATTCGGATGCATTCGTATTTATTCGTACATTCGTAACATTCGTAACATTCGTAGATTCGTGATCGGAGCATAGTTCATAATTTTAAGTAATGTGTATACTTTTATTACATTTTAAGAGACACGAAAAATTATGAATCGAAAAAAAAGTTAAGAATGTACACATTTTTTCGTTCAATCCATTCGAAGCACGTTAAGCAGCGCCATTGTAAGAGACACGCAAAATTACGAATAAAAAAAAAAAAGTTAGGAATGTACGAATTTTTTCGTTCAATCTATTCGAAGCACGTTAAGCAGCGCCATTGTAAGGGACACGGAAAATTACCAATTCAACAAAAAAAAAAAGTTACGAATGTACGAATTTTTTCGTTCATTTTCATTTTCATTGTTCCTGTTTTCGTTTTTCTTCTTTCGTAGATTCGTTGTTTCTAATTTGTTTTTTTCAGATTTTTGTTATTTTCGGATTCGTTCGATTCGAACGATTCGTTATTCGTTAAATTTTTTTGCGAATCGTTCGTTCATTCTTATGAAAACGAATGAACGAAAATAACGAAAAAAAACAGAAAAACGGAAAAAAACAAAACGAATTGCACATGTCTAGTGGTCTGACCTCCCAGAGAACGGGATCTGTGAGGACTTTTAGGAATAATTCATGGATATATGTTTTTTGTAGTATTCTTTTCTGCATATATTGTCCTCTTGAGGATAGTTCATCGTGTGCAAGCAGTGATCATTACCGCTAAGTGCTGCTACAGTTTTATGTGATTCATATCCCCTATTACTGCGGACATATATCTATTGGGGGTATGCTTAGCCCCTCCATTAGTTTTTGTCTTATTTTATTTGTTTTTATTGGCGCAGCTCTTTTTTTTTATACTAATAGAGTTAACCACTTGCCTACCGGGTATTAACACCTCCTTCCTGACCAAGCCATTTTTCAGCTGCCACTACTACTTTGCCACTAGTGACCAAGTCAACTTAGCGGACACGGTGGCAGGCCTGGGCAGCAGGGAAGGCTGAATACAGACTGAAGAGCTGGACCGCTGGTAAACAGGTTAGCAGAGCTGACAGGAACTGGATGGGTAGCTTAGTAGACTGGTTAGCAGAGTAGGCCGGAACTGAACAGGTAAGCAGGCTCACAGGTAAACCGGGTAGCAGAGCTGGCTTGGATCTGGACAAACAGCTTAGCAGACAGGTCAGCAGAGCAGACTGGAACTGACAGGTAAGCAGGCTCACAGGAAAACAGGATAGCAGAGCTGGCTGGATCTGGACAAACAGCTTAGTAGACTGGTCAGCAGAGTAGACTGGAACTGAACAGGTAAGCAGGCTCACAGGTAAACCAGGTAGCAGAGCTGGCTTGGATCTGGACAAACAGCTTAGCAGACAGGTCAGCAGAGCAGACTGGAACTGACAGGTAAGCAGGCTCACAGGTAAACCGGATAGCAGAGCTGGCTGGATCTGGACAAACAGCTTAGCAGACTGGTCAGCAGGGTAGACTGGAACTGAACAGGTAAGCAGGCTCACAGGTAAACCGGATAGCAGAGCTGGCTTGGATCTGGACAAACAGCTTAGCAGGCTGGTCAGCAGAGTAGATAGGATCTGTGCAGATGATCAGACTGGGAACAGGAAACAGAACCACTGAATGGGCTGGAGCAATGCAGGTGGTCAGGTTCGTTACAGGGATCAGACTGCAGACTGGACAGGGACCATGCAGATAATCAGAGTTCATCAGGTCAGGAATCAAACTGGTATTGAGGTACAGTGGATGAGACAGAAGGATGGTCACAACAAGCCGGGGTCGGGTACAGGCAGATAGCTGGGTAGTCACAGGTAAGCCGGGTCAATGGGACAGGTAAATCAGGGTCAGATAACACACACCACAACGCTGTAGAGCAGACAGCAAAGGGCATCTGCTCAGGTTAAGTTTAAATAGGCTGGCTGGCGCTAACTAGAGCGCGCGCCCGTCTCCCTGTGCACGGCTGCACACGTGCACGCGCCCGGGCGCGCATGCGCAATGGAATCTGAGGGCCGGGACGGCCCGGGTTTAGGTTTCTGAGACAGTTCTAAGCACGGGAAACATGCCCCCCTTCTATATACTATATACTCTATAGTATGCCTATGAATGGGGTCATGTTTCCCGTGTTTAGAACTGTCTCTGTACAATGTGTCATTTTTGCAGGAAAAAAAAGCTATTTAAAATCACTCGCGGCTAATTGCCGATTCCCGTAATACAGAGAACAATTCGAATACAACTACTACCAAATATCTAATTTCAACTAATATGAAAGAAATTATAATAGCGGATATAACGAATGCTTCGAATTATTCGAGATTCAGTATATCTAATATAAAGAACTGTTCCTGCACAGTGTCATTTTTGCAGGAAAAAAAAGCTATTTAAAATCACTTGCGGCTATTGCTGGCAAATGAATTGTCGGATCCGTAACACAGAGAACAGTCATTCATTGAAGTCATTGATAAAAAAAATGCGTAGGGGTCCCCCCAAATTCAATAACCAGGCCCTTCAGGTCTGGGATGGATATTAAGGGGGACCCCAGCCAAAAAAAAAATGGCGTAGGGTCCCCCTCAAAATCCATACCAGACCCTTGAGGTCTGGGATGGATTTTAAGGGGAACCCCAGCCGAAAAAAATGGCGTGGGATCCCCCTCAAAATCCATACCAGACCCTTTATCCGAGCACGCAACCTGGCAGGCCGCAGGAAAAGAGGGGGGACGAGAGCGGCCCCCCCTCCCGCCTGAACCATACCAGGCCACATGCCCTCAACATTGGGAGGATGCTTTGGGGGTCTGAGACCCCCAAAGCACCTTGTCCCCATGTTGATGAGGACAAGGGCCTCATCCCCACAACCGTGCCCGGTGGTTGTGGGGGTCTGCGGGGGGGCTTATCGGAATCTGGAAGCCCCCTTTAACAAGGGGACCCCCAGATCCCGCCCCCCCCCTGTGTGAAATGGTAAGGGGGTACAAAAGTACCCCTACCATTTCACCAAAAAAAGTGTCAAAAATGGTAAAAATGACAGGAGTCGGTCTTTGACAATTCCTTTATTAAAATCTTCTTTCTTCTTTCTTCTTTTCTTCCTTTCTTCATCTTCTCCTTCCGTCATCTTCTTCCATCGTCTTCCATCTTCTTCTTCCTTCGATTCGCTTCTTCTTGCTCCGGTCTTCTCGTCCTTCTCGTCCGGCATCGGCATCGGCGTCTCTTCTCGCAGGCCGCTCCTCGCAATGGGAGGCTCCCGCTCTGTGAGGCTTCGCTCCGGCTGACAGGTCTTATATAACGGAGGGCACCTGGTGACCCCGCCCCCCCTCTGACGTCATGGGGAAAGCCATAGGGAAGTCCACATGACGTCCCCGTGCGTCAGAGGGGATCGGGGTTACCAGGTGCCCTCCGTTATAAAAGACCTGTCAGCCGGAGCGAAGCCTCACAGAGCGGGAGCCTCCCATTGCGAGGAGCGGCCCAGAAGAGACACCGATGCCGATGCCGGACGAGAAGGACGAGAAGACCGGAGCAAGAAGAAGCGAATCGAAGGAAGAAGAAGATGGAAGAAGATGGAAGAAGATGACGGAAGGAGAAGATGAAGAAAGGAAGACCAGAAGAAAGAAGAAAGAAGATTTTAATAAAGGAATTGTCAAAGACCGTCTCCTGTCATTTTTACCATTTTTGTCACCTTTTTTGGTGAAATGGTAGGGGTACTTTTGTACCCCCTTACCATTTCACACAGGGGGTGGGGGCGGGATCTGGGGGTCCCCTTGTTAAAGGGGGCTTCCAGATTCCGATAAGCCCCCCGCCCGCAGACCCCCACAACCACCGGCCAGGGTTGTGGGGATGAGGCCCTTGTCCTCATCAACATGGGGACAAGGTGCTTTGGGGGTCTCAGACCCCCAAAGCATCCTCCCAATGTTGAGGGCATGTGGCCTGGTACGGTTCAGGTGGGAGGGGGGGCGCTCTCGTCCCCCCCTCTTTTCCTGCGGCCTGCCAGGTTGCGTGCTCGGATAAAGGGTCTGGTATGGATTTTGAGGGGGACCCCACGCCATTTTTTTTTTTTTGGCCGGGGTTCCCCTTAAAATCCATCCCAGACCTGAAGGGCCTGGTATGGATATTTGGGGGGGACCCCACGCCATTTTTTTTTTTTTGGCTGGGGTCCCCCTTAATATCCATACCAGACCTGAAGGGCATGGTTATTGAATTTGGGGGGACCCCTACGCTTTTTTTTTTTTTTTTTATATCAATGAATGACTGTTCTCTGTGTTACAGAGCCAACAATTCATTTGCCGGCAATAGCCGCAAGTGATTTTAAATAGCTTTTTTTTCAGCAAAAATTACACTTTGTCATTCGAATCATTCGAATTCATTCGTTATATCTGCTATAATAATTTCTTTCGAATTACTTGAAATTCGATATTGGTAGTTGGATTTGAATAATTTGGAGCTGAAATTCGTAAACAGAATCTTTCCTGCAAAAATGACACTTTGTCATTCGAATTCATTAGAATCCATTCGAATTCATTCGAATTCATTCGAATCATTCGTTATATCCACTATAATAATTTCTTTCATATTAGTTGGAATTCGATATTTGGTAGTCGGATTCGAATAAATTCGGCGACGAAATTCGTAAACGGAATTTCGTATTCCGTACGGAATTCGGATTCGAAAAAATTTGTACTACGGATTCGTAAATTCGTACGAAACGAATCGCACATGTCTACTAATTTGGTCCACTAGAGCCTTAATCTGCTGCTGGTGGAGTTTCTTAGCTTGTGCATTTAGGGTCAACAGTTCCCCTCTAATAACGCACTTGTGAGCTTCCCAGATAGAGATGGGGGACATGTCAGGGTCACAATTTTCTTGAAAGTATAGCCGGATGCGGGTGTGAATGCGCTCCAGGGCAACTGGATCTTTAATCAGGGAGGGGTTAAAGCGCCAGATCTTTGTTTTGGCAAGTGTTTCGGGGAAAGTCAAAGTCACCGAAATAGGGTGATGGTACGACAAGTACATTGGCTCAATGGTAGATTGTCTTAGAAGGGAGAGGTCCGTTTGCGTCAAGAAGTCAATCCGGGAATACTTTTGGTGGGGGGCGGAAAAGAAAGTGTAGTCTTTGGTCGAGGGGAATAGAGTGCGCCATGCGTCATGGAGGGTCAGATCTTGGAGTTGTGCTTTAATCTGGCGCAAAGCCCTGTAGGGCAGGGAGGACGTCACTATGGAAGTGTCCAATAGGGGGTTCAGAGGGACGTTAAAATCACCACCCAGGAGAACCAGTCCCTCACGAAATGTAGATAGGAGTGAGCACGTTTTGCGAAAAAACGAGACTTGGTGTGCATTGGGGCAATAGATATTTGCCACAGTTATTGGCTTAGAGGCATATAGGCCTTTGAGGAAGACGAACCTCCCCTCCGGATCTAGGAGGGAGTCTGTTAATTGAAAGTCAGTGTGCTTCGAAATCAGGATGGAGACCCCTTTCGTCTTGGCAGTAGGGTTAGTGGCATGGAAGGCGGAGCGATAGAATTGGTTGGAGAGTTTTGGGACAGAGTCAGATCTGAAGTGGGTTTCTTGCAGGAAAAGGAAATGTGCCTTGAGTTTAGTAAGGGAGGAAGACCTGAGATCTTTTTTCCGGTACGTTGAGACCTTTCACATTCAGTGAGACACATCTCAACGTCAAGGGGGCTTTAGTTGAGGGATCGATTGACATAGTTGCAGAGGGTACTATGTCAAGGATAGAGGGTTAAGGGAGGCACTGTGGTTGTGTAAGAGTGTGTAAGGGCGAGGGACACCCCTGGGGGATAAAGAAGGGGGGGGGATAGGAGGGGAAGAGGGAGAGGCGCGAGGGAAGAGGTGGTAGGGGTAAGAGTAGAGACTAGAGGTAGAAGAGGAGGGGTTGCGAGGGGGAGTGCAGAGGGGGGAGGTATAGGGGGGGTCGCAGACCAGAGGTGAGGGTAGCTCAGCTATTCACCTGGAGGGGAACGAAAAGGAGAGAGCCTGGTAGGTCAGCGTAGTCTCACAGAGACTGCTGTGTGGGGGAAGTGTGAGGAACGAGTACCACAGAGTGGCTGTGATCCGGGGAACTGCAGGGAGAAGGAAGTGAGAGGGGGGGTCCCACCAACGGTGGGGTCACCCCAGGAGGAGCAGGGAGCCTACCATGGAGCAGTAATGGATCCTAACGGAGTCATGAGCATTACACAGTGAATTGAGAGATACATGCAGTCAACAATAAGGACTTAAAAACGAGAAAAAAAAAAAAAACTTGGCATATCAGAGTCGTTAACACTAGACAACATGAACATTTTCCTCAGTTTACATAGAGAGTTACATCTCATGAGTAACCACTAAAGGGTACAGGGAGTAAGAGGATTACACCACTCCCACTGGGGGTAGAAGGTATCGGCTATCCCCTGGGCATGAGGACAGTTCAAAGTGGGGGGTGAGGGAAGAGGGAGGGGGGGGAGAGGAGAGGGGGGAGGGGGGATGGGGGGAAGGAAAAAAGAAGGGCGGGGAAAGAAAAGAAAGGAGGGGGAGGAGAGGGGAGGGGAAAAAGGGAGGGGGTAGGGGAAAAGAGGGGGAGGGGGAGGGGAAATAGGGGAGGGGGGAAGGGAGAGGGGGGGGGGGGAGGGGAGGGGAGGGGGGGGGGGGGGGGGGGGGGGAGGGGGGGGGGGGGAAAAAAGGGGAGGGAGAGGGAAGGAGGGGGGGGGGGGAGGAAGGAGAGGGAGTAACCGGTGGGGGGGAGGGGTCCTGGCCAGTAGGGGTGCTATCCTGGGGAGCAAATGCTGGCAGTAAAAGGGACAGTAGATAACAATAAGTCCCCTCAAAAAATAAGAAAAATAAATAAATAAGTACCTGCAAGGAGCGGACAGGACATGGATAACATCAACCCCAGATGCGGGAGTCTGACACTTGCAAGGAAAAGTAAATATGGGGAGAGAAAGAAACAGCCGAGTTATCGAACAATGCATCCCAATTAAATAAACATGTGGACGTTACCCATATGACGCCCAGGAGGCAACCCAAGGCAGTGTAGAATACAGCAAAATCGGGTGGCATATGTTAAGGCAGGAAGTCCAAGGGGTAGTAAAGCCGGGTACCCGGACGGTAGTCTCAAGGAGCGGAGCCCCTTGGTGGACGAGGACTGGGCCCGTCGAGTCACATTTCAGCTGGAGAGAGATGAACGTGGGTGGTCGAATCTTCGGGCAGTGATGGAGTCTCCGTGTGAGGCTGGTTGGCAGGGACGGCTGGAAGTCAGCTTCAGGAGGTAGGTGCGCGATGTTCCTGGTATAGGCAAGCATCTCAAGTACTTCCACATGGATGTACACCGTCGGTGCATTGGGCAGCTAGATCAGTTCCGGAGCTAGGGTAGGACCGGGATTCAGTGGCCTCGGTGGAAGCTGTGGAGGAGGTCGGGTAACGTCCTTGTACCAGAACGGAATGGATAGAGGAACGTCTGCGACAAGGGCAGTGTTCCGCAGGGCGCTGAGGCAATCCGGTTGCAGCGTGGGACAACACAGGGGGTGGAAACGCATCCCATCGATGGAGTATGTGTGAGTGTTGCAAGGGCCGGATGGTCGTGGGAGTATCCGTGAGCAGATCATGGCCAGGACGGACCAGGGTAAGGCGAGAGCGGGGCCTGGGGGTAGTCATTGGAGTCCCGTACTGGGTGGGGAATGATGAGTCGGGAAGGGGTTAGAGGGTAGTTTACTCACGAGCTGCAGTCAGTTGTTGGAAGAGGGTGGACTTAGTCTTCCATCGCGTCTCTTCTAGTCGGCGGAGGAGGTGAGAATTCCGGGTTCCCGTGGTGCAGGTCCCTGCGGGAGGAGCGGGCGTTCGGCGACATGGGTCCAGGTCTGAGTCTGCGGGACCTCTGTCGAGCGGCCTTTGGAGACGGATTGATGGAGACAGGGAGCCATGGTTCTGAAGGGAAATACATGGCATACCACTCCGGAAGCTCAATGTTAGGTAGGTCGAGCTGGGCGCAGAAATCACGAAGGTCCTTTAGGAGTGCGGAGGAGAGCTGAGCGCCCTCTAGTGGAGGCGGACAAGCCAAATGGAAACTTCCACCTGTATTGGATGTTTCTGGAGCGAAGAGTGTCAAGGAGCGGTTTCAAGGCTCTTCTGTTTTGGAGGGTAATTTGGGAGAGGTCCTGAAAGAGCTTCACTTCTGTCCCATTAAATATAATGCGGCCCCTAGCTCTTGCCTTTCGTAGAATTTCCTCCTTCAAGGGGAAGCTAACGATACAGCAGATAACGTCCCTGGGTGGTTCGTTGTCTCGGGGTGGGGGACGAAGGGCACGATGAGCCCGCTCCATGTCAATGGGGGAGTCGGCTGGGCGCTCAATCAGGTCATTAAAAATGGCGCAGAGCGTCTGCTGAACTGCACCCGGGTCAATGGTTTCAGGGATTCCCCGTACCCTGATGTTGTGCCTTCTCCCCCTGTTATCCAAGTCCTCCACATGGCGATGAAGTTCAAAAACCTGGGAGAGTTGTGCGTCGTAGGCAGACTGAACTTGGCGGATGGCCGCCGCGTGGGTCTGGGTGGTTTGCTCCACGCCGTCGATGCGGTGGGCCACTGCCTGGAGGTCGGACTTCAGGTCAGCTATAGCCGCTGTGACTGTACTTTTAATGTCCATGGCGACCTTTTCCAGGTCGAAGAGGCTGGGTGGTGCAGTCCCGCTGTGGGAAGGCGATGCGAGGCAAGGCATCTCCGCGGTTGGGGGTCCGTCAGGAAAGGCCGCGGCTTGGGCCTGTGCTGCCGCGTGGGCTTGTTGTTTCTGGGACCGGAAAATCTCCGGTATGTTTCTTCCCAGGTGCGCGTGGGGTTCTTTGGGAGCACGGGGAGTGGAGGAGCTCCTGGTGGACCGGTGCATATCCAGGTAAGAGGGTAGGCTCCCAGCTAAATAAAATTCCTGTCCCCGGATCATAGGAGCTCAAGATTTATGCGGCCATCTAGGTCTCCGTCCAGGCCACGCCCCCCAAGAGATTGTTTTACTTAACATACCGGACCTTAGTAGAAGGAGGTGTACACAAAAGCTTGTCATATATTTTTTTTTTTAAGTTAGTGCTAATAAAAACTGTTCAGTACTAATTTTTTATGATTAATCATTACATCTTGGAACCAGGTCCTAATTTGAGTAAAGTTACAGCTTTGCAAAAAAAAATTAAATAAAGGTAAGCTTAATTTGTATACAGTCCATCATATGTAAGATTTAATGTCCTGCTTTTTCAATCTTTCACAGTTTGGATATAGCAGAATATCAGTTCTTGATGGCATTTTTCTTTGCAATTGATGAAATCAACAAGGATCCTCATCTGCTTCCTAACATTACTCTGGGCTATCACGTATTTAACACATGTGGGTATAATATGAAGGCGATAGATTCCATTATGAAGATACTCACCGGTTATAAGGGGAGAGCTCCAAACTACTCTTGTATGGAAATCCGTAAAGTCGTTGGTTTTGTAGGCGATACCACTTTCCCTTCAACACTTGCCATGGCACAACTCTTGAACATTTACCAATACCCACAGGTAGATTATCTTTTATAAACAAATGTCATGAGCATCATTTAACTAGAACAATATGGACATGTAGGATGTTTCCAAGCAGGGGAGGACTTGGGAACATTTTTTGACAATGGTTGAATTAGGTTTTCCTGTTTTCAAACACAATTCACTCTTTGAAAATTGCATAAAACATGATTTGCTAATGTGAACATTTCACCAAACAAGATTCATCTGTTCTTAAATAGGAACGTCCTGTGCTGAACAATTCATCCTTTATTTGTTACTCAGTGAATTTAGATTTGTTTAGACATATGCCAAACATTTGTCCATCTTTCACCTTGCACAAAACTAAAGTATTCCCTGGTTTTGAGTGGGTAAATGTCTACTTTTTAAGTCCTTTTTTTTTTGGAGCTGTAAATTGTTTAATTTGCTAAAAAATGCTGAACCTGTGTTTTTAATACAGGCTCAGTGATTCCATGTTTTTTTGTTTGTTTTTTTTACTTAACCTCTTCGGCCCCAGAAAGGTTTTACCCCCTTCATGACCAGGCCATTTTTGTGTGCCTTCTCCCCCTGTTATCCAAGTAATGTCGCTGCATTACTTTAAATTACAATTGTGCGGTCATGCAGCGCTGTACCCAAATAAAATTGATGTCCTTTTTTCCCCACAAATAGAGCTTTCTTTTGGTGGTATTTGATCACCTCTGTGGTATTTATTTTTTGTGCTATAAACAAAAAAGCGTGCCAAGTTTTAATTTTTTTATTTTTTTTACTTTCTGCTATAAAATATATCCAATAAAAACATTTAAAAAATCGAATTTCTTCATCCATTTAGGCCAATATATATTCTGCTACATATTTTTGGTAAAAAAATCCCAATACGTGTATATTGATTGCTTTAGACAAAAGTTATACCTTCTACAAACTATGGGATATTTTTATGGAATTTTTATCATAATTTTTTACTAGTAATGACGGCGATCAGCGATTTTTAGCGGGTCTGTGACATTGCGGTGGACGAATCGGACACCTAACTGACACTTTTTTATTTTTTGGGGACTAGTGACACTAATACAGTGATCAGTGCTAAAAATATGCACTGTTATACCGCATACACACAGTCGGAATTTCCGACAACGATTGTTCATGAGCTTGTTGTTGGAAAATCCGACCGCGTGTAGGCTCCATCGGACATTTGCTGTTGGAATTTCTGCCAACAAATGTTTGAAAGCAGGTTCTCAAAATTTCTGACAACAACACTTGTTGTCGGAAATTCCGATCGTGTGTACACAATTCCGACGCACAAAATTCCACGCATGATCGGAATCAAGCAGAAGGAGCTGCGCTGGCTATTGAACTTAATTTTTCTCGGCTCGTCGTACGTGTTGTACATCACCGCGTTCTTGACTTTCGGAATTTCCGACAACGGTTTTGTTGTCGGAATATCCGATCGTCTGTACGCGGCATTACTGTACTAATGACACTGGCAGAGAAGGGGTTAACACCAGGGGCAATCAAGGGGTTAAGTGTGTTACCCTAGGGTGTAATTACTAACTGTGTGGGGGGGTGGACTGATCGGCGGAATGCAGAGATGCACGTTCCTGCTTAGCAGGAACACAAGATATCCATGTTCTCCCCTGTCAGATTTACATAGGCTAATCACTGTTCTGCCCCTCTGGGGAATGATTCCGGGTGGCCTGCGGACATTGCATCCACTGGACCCACTGATTGGCTCCACCTCTGTCCAATCAGGGGGCACACGCTTCTTTGGCGGCACTCATGTGCTCCCTGAAGCTACTGGATGGAGCAATGTACAGGTACGTTTTTTCGTGCAGCCTTGCCGCAGTATATATGGTGAAGGCGGTTCGGAAGTGGTTAAAAACTGCCCTCCCGACCTAACCAGCCTGGCAGGGAGCAGTGAGCATGCAATAACTGTATGGTCCTTCTGATGTGCTGATACCAGCCCGCTTGTCCTTCATCAGTAGAGATTGTTTAACTCCTTCAACACCGGTCACTTTGACCCCCTTCCTGCTAAGGCCACTTTTCAGATTTCTGCACTTTTTGAATGAAAATGAAAAGCTTTCTTTTGGTGGAATTTAATCACCACTGAGTTTTTTATTTTGCTATATAAATAAAAAAATGCAGAACATTAACCACTTCCCGACCGCCCCATGTATATATACGTCAACAGAATGGCACGTACAGGCAGAATCACGTACCTGTACGTGACATTCTTCAGGCGGTTGGGGGGTCCGATCGGAACCCCCTCCGCCGGCGGGGACGGTCGGGATCGCTTCAGAAGCGATGCGGGACGAGGTAACGGCCAGTCGTTTCTGGCCACCCCCTCCCGATCGCTCTGGCCAATGAGATTCTTCCGCTTCCTTCCCCTTCCTGTGTAATTGTAAACACAGGCAAGGGGAAGTGATGTCACGCTCCTCGTGTCGGTCTTTCTGACCGGGACGCCGAGCGGAGAAGACATCAGGTTAGTGCACCAACACTACACTGACACCAGGCACACATAGGCACATATTTCACCCCCCTGTCACCCCCTGATCACCCCCCAGATCACCCCCTGCCCCCCCAGTCACAGTGTCACTGATTGCAGTGATCATTTATTTTACTGATCACTGCATTTAGTGTCAGTGTGACTGCAATAACTGTCAGGGCAGTTAGTTTTAGGCCCCTTTAGGTCCAAGGTGGCCCCCTACCCCCCCCCCCCCCCCAATAAAGGTTTAACCCCTTGATTGCCCCCTAGGTAACCCTTTCACCCCCTTTTGCCAGTGTCACTAAGCGATCGTTTTTTTTGATCGCTCTATTAGTGTCACTGGTGCCGCTAGGTAGCCAGTTTTTTTTTTTTAGGTAACCGCCAGGTTTATATAGGATTATAAATAGGTTTATAGGTCAGGTACCCCCATATTACAACCTAAATAAAGGTTTTAACCCCTTGATTGCCCCTAGAGTTAACTCTTTCACCAGTGATCACAGTATAAGTGTCACTGGTTAGCCAGTTAGTTATTTAGTTATTTAGGTCCCCCGTCAGGTTTTTATATAGTGTCAGGTACCCCCATATATTACCTAATAAAGGTTTTAACCCCCTGATTGCCCCTAGTTAACCCTTTCACCAGTGATCACCGTATAACTGTTACGGGTGACGCTGGTTAGTTAGCTTGTTTTTTTATACTGTCAGGGCACCCGCCATTTATTACCCAACTATCGGTTTAACCCCCTGATCGCCCGGCGGGTGATATCAATTAGGTGTTAGGGTCAAATAAGGTCTGCGTCGCCCCAGGTTAGTGCCAGTACCGCAAACACCCACGCGCAAAGCATACACCTCCCTTAGTGGTATAGTATCTGAACAGATCAATATCTGATCTGATCAGATCTATACTAGCGTCCCAGCAGTTTAGGGTTCCAAAAAACGCATTGTTAGCGGGATCAGCCCAGATACCTGCTAGCACCTGCGTTTTCCCCCTCCGCCCAGCCCAGCCCAGCCCACCCAAGTGCAGTATCGATCGATCACTGTCACTTCCAAAACACTAAGCACACATAACTGCAGCGTTCGCAGAGTCAGGCCTGATCCCTGCGATCGCTAACAGTTTTTTTTTGGTAGCGTTTTGATTCAGTTGCCAGCAGCCTAGGAGCTTTTTTTCCTGTGAATCTCACTAGTGTACTACTAAATTTAGAGCCCAAAATGGCAAATCGCAAGTACACTAGTGAACAGGCCTACTTGTTTCTGAGTATGTCAGATAGTGAAGAGGAGGTCACTCATCTGTCAGAATCAGGCTCAGAATACGATCCAGTAGACGACAGCGGCTCCATGACAGATAGCTCTGGCGACGAAGGTGTGGTCCCTGCTAAGGTCAGGCGTACCCGATCCCGATCTTCTGATGTTGTTGAGGTGCAGGAACCGCAGGTCTCTCGTATGGAGCAGAGAAGTACTAGCGCCGCTATTCCTTCTGGTGAACTGGCAAGCACCAGCGGCCTAGTACACCCTGGACGTAGTCAAACCAGCACTGCAGTAACACTTGGTGACGTGGCGAGTCCCATAAGTGCAGTTGAAGCTGGCGAGGTGGCAAGCACAAGTAGTGTCCCGCTGCCACCAAGAAGAAGACAAAGGCAGGTCCGTCGATCCCATAGTGTCCTTCCTGCAGAATTCGCCAATCCTGATTGGGTGCCCACCACTTCTGCAGGACCCGTACTTCCCCCATTCACTGGCCAACCCGGTATTCAGGTGGAAACAGCTGATTTTAAGCCATCCGATTTTTATTCGCTGTTTTTCACGGAAGATCTCTATAGATCTATTGTGGACCAAAGTAATATATACGCTGGTCAATACATCGCCGCTAATCCCCAAGTGCCTTCCCTTGCCAGAGATTGGAAACCAATTACGGTTTCCGAATTTAAGACCTTTCTGGGCCTTTCCCTCAACATGGGCATACACAAATTCCCGACTCTGAGGTCTTATTGGTCCACCTCACCGCACCACCAAATGCCCGTGTTCTCTTGCTCCATGTCCAGGGCACGATACGAGATGATTTTGCGGTTCATGCACTTCAGTGACAATGAACTTTGTCGTCCTCGTGGAGACCCTGAATTTGATCGGCTCTACAAAATTCGGCCCCTCATAAACCACTTCAACCAATGTTTTGCAGCCTTGTTTACGCCCAATCAAGTTGTCTGCGTTGACGAGTCCCTGATTAAGTTTTCTGGCCGCTTGTCTTTCAAACAGTTCCTTCCCAGCAAGCGTGCCAGATACGGGGTCAAGCTCTACAAGCTCTGTGACAGGGCAACAGGCTATACGTGGAGCTTTTCGGTTTATGAGGGAAAAGATAGTTACGTAGAGCCGGAGAACTGTCCAGATTACATAGGGAGCGCTGGCAAGATAGTGTGGAACTTGGCGTCACCCTTATTCGGAAAGGGGTACCACTTGTACGTGGACAATTATTACACGAGCGTGCCACTGTTTAGTCACTTGTTTGATCAGCAGATTGGAGCATGTGGCACCGTGCGACCTAATCGCCGGGGCTTTCCCCAGCGGCTTGTAGATTCCCGTCTTAGGCTGGGGGAGAGAGCCTGCTTGAAGTGTAATAACTTGCTCGCTGTGAAGTGGAGGGATAATAAGAATGTTTTCCTTCTTACCTCCCTTCATGCAGACACGACAGTCCAAATTCGTACGGCGGCTGGTGTTGTGACGAAACCCCTCTGTGTCCACGAATACAACCTTAATATGGGGGGGGTGGACCTCAACGACCAGTTGTTGGCGCCGTACCTAGTTGCCCGTAAGACTAGACGCTGGTACAAAAAAGTGTCTATTTATTTATTCCAATTGGCTTTGCTGAATGCTCATGTGCTATACGGAGCTTCAGGCGGGACGTTACCCTTCCTTGAATTCCAGGGAGCGGTTGTCATGGAACTCCTGTATCCAGGCGATTCCACACCTCACCATCCCCTACCAAATGCAGTAAGCCGGCTGCATGAGAGGCATTACCCTTATGTCCTCCCGAGTACCCCTACCCAACGAGCCCCCCAAAAAAGATGTCGTGTCTGCAGCAAGCACGGATGTAGGCGTGACAGCCGTTATTATTGTCCACGCTGTCCTGACAATCCTGGTCTCTGCGTTGGTGAATGTTTTGAACGCTACCACGAACTAGTGAGGTTTTAGCGTAGGGTACAGCATTTCACAGGCTAGGATACACTTTCACAGGGTCTCAAGAATGCCATCGCATTTTGAGACCCGACCGTTGCAGTTAAAATTATAGTTGCAGGGTCTCAAGAATGCCATCGCATTTTGAGACCCGACCGTTACAGTTAAAATTATAGTTATAGTTATAAAAAAAAAAAAAAAAAAAAAAGTGTAAAAAAAAAAAAACCCCCAAAAAAATATAAAATAAAAAACCAAAAATAGTTGTCGTTTTATTGTTACTCTCTCTCTCTCTCTCTCTCTCTATTGTTGCTCTTTTTTACTCTATTCTGCAATGTTTTATTATGTTTTATCATGCTTGCTTTTCAGGTATGTTTTATTGTTAACCATTTTTTTTGTTTTCAGGTGCGCCATTCAGTTGCAGCGCGGATTTATTTATCTTGACAGCAACAGCGTTTGCTCCCACGATACATAAAGCCGCGACTCCAACACTGTAGGAGGTGATTTCACCACCACAGTTAAAAAAAAGAGCATATATGCCGAAGCATGGGGGCAGCAGAGGGCGGAGGAGCGATTTTGCTCCTAATGCCACGTACATACGGTCGAAAAAAGTCCGACCATGTGTACGTGGCATAACTTTTTTGCGGGAGGATGCCCCCATGCTTCGGCATATATATATTTTAGGCACCGGTTGCGTTAACAAAATGTTTTATTTTTTACTATGTTTTTTTTTTTTTTGGTATTTGCTTTGCAGGTATGGTATGGTAAGGTCTTACTGTTATACTCTAATGTTACTTTGTTTTAATGTTAACCATTATTTGCTTAGCAGGTACGCCATTCAGTTGCAGCGTGGATTTATTTATCTTGACAGCAACAGCGTTTTCTCCCACGATACATAAAGCCGCGACTCCAACGCTGTAGGAGGTGATTTCACCACCACAGTTAAAAAAAAGAGCATATATGCCGAAGCATGGGGGCAGCAGAGGGCGGAGGAGCGATTTTGCTCCTAATGCCACGTACATACGGTCGAAAAAAGTGCGACCATGTGTACGTGGCATAACTTTTTTGCGGGAGGATGCCCCCATGCTTCGGCATATATATATTTTAGGCACCGGTTGCGTTAACAAAATGTTTTATTTTTTACTATGTTTTTTTTTTGGTATTTGCTTTGCAGGTATGGTATGGTAAGGTCTTACTGTTATACTGTAATGTTACTTAGTTTTAATGTTAACCATTATTTGCTTAGCAGGTGCGCCATTCAGTTGCAGCGTGGATTTATTTATCTTGACAGCAACAGCGTTTGCTCCCACGATACATAAAGCCGCGACTCCAACGCTGTAGGAGGTGATTTCACCACCACAGTTTAAAAAAAAAGAGCATATATGCCGAAGCATGGGGGCAGCAGAGGGCGGAGGAGCGATTTTGCTCCTAATGCCACGTACATACGGTCGAAAAAAGTGCGACCATGTGTACGTGGCATAACTTTTTTTGCGGGAGGATGCCCCCATGCTTCGGCATATATAAATGGTGCATGTATGCCCATCATTAGAAGTGGGTGGATGAAGGGAGGTATTCTAATGGTGGGCATACCCACCGCGCCATTGGGAAATTGGGAAAGCATTTTATCACACCGATCTTGGTGTGGTCAGATGCTTTGAGGGCAGAGGAAAGATCTAGGGTCTAATAGACCCCAATTTTTTCAAAAAAAGAGTACCTGTCACTGCCTATTGCTATCATAGGAGATATTTACATTCCCTGCGATAACAATAAAAATGACAACTAAGAAAAAAAAATGGAAGGAACAGTTTAAAAATAAAATAAAAAAGCTAAATAAAAAGAAAAAAAAAAAAAAAAAAAAAAAAAAAAAGCACCCCTGCCCCCCCTTTTCTTGCGCAAAGGCGAACACAAGCGTCGGTCTGGCGTCATATGTAAACAGCAATTGCACCATGCATGTGAGGTATCACCGCGAAGGTCAGATCGAGGGCAGTAATTTTAGCAGTAGACCTCCTCCGTGAATCTAATGTGGTAACCTGTAAAGGCTTTTAAAGGCTTTTAAAAATGTATGTAGTTTGTCGCCACTGCGTGTTTGTGCGCAATTTTAAAGCATGTCGTGTTTGGTATCCATGTACTCGGCCTAAGATCATATTTTTTATTTCATCAAAAATTTGAGCAATATAGTGTGTTTAAGTGCATTAAAATAAAAAAAAGTGTATTTTTTCCACAAAAAATGCGTTTGAAAAATCGCTGCGCAAATACTGTGTGGAAAAAAAAAATGCAACACCCACCATTTTAATCTGTAGGGCCTTTGCTTTAACAATATATATAGTGTTTGGGGGTTCAACGTAATTTTCTTGCAAAAAAAAAAAATGTTTTCATGTAAACAAAAAGTGTCAGAAAGGGCTTTATCTTCAAGTGGTTAGAAGAGTGGGTGACGTGTGACATAGGCTTCTAAATGTTGTGCATAAAATGCCAGGACAGTTCAAACCCCCCCCAAATGACCCCATTTTGGAAAGTAGACACCCCAAGCTATTTGCTGAGAGCAATGTTGAGCCCATTAAATATTTTTTTTTTTGGTCCCAAGAGATTGAATAATGAAAAAAAAAAATAAAAATAATATTTTTTTTTACAAAAAGTTGTCACTAAATGATATATTGCTCAAACATGCCATGGGCATATGTGGAGATACACCCCAAAATACATTCTGTTGCTTCTCCTGAGTACGGGGATACCACATGTGTGGGACTTTTTGGGAGCCTAGCCGTGTACGGGACCCCAAAATCCAAGCACCGCCTTCAGGCTTTCTAAGGGTGTAATTTTTTTATTTCACTCCTCACTGCCAATCACAGTTTCGGAGGCCATGGAATGCCCAGATGGCACAAACCACCCCCAAATGACCCCATTTTGGAAAGTAGACACCCCAAGCTATTTGCTGAGAGGTATGGTGAGTATTTTGCAGATCTCGCTTTTTGTCACAATGTTTTGAAAATTGAAAATTGAAAAAAAAAAAAAAAAAATTTTTTTTTCTTTACTTTCTTCATTTTCAAAAACACATGAGAGCTGTAAAATACTCACCATGCCTCTCAACAAATAGCTTGGGGTGTCTACTTTCCAAAATGGGGTCATTTGGGGGGGTTTTGTGCTACTTTGGCATTTTATGGCCTTCGAAACTGTGATAGGTAGTGAGGAGTGAAATCAAAAATTTGCACCCTTAGAAATCCTGAAGGCGGTGCTTGGGTTTCGGGGCCCCGTACGCGGCTAGGCTCCCAAAAAGTCCCACACATGTGGTATCCCCATACTCAGGAGAAGCAGCAAAATGTATTTTGGGGTGCAATTCCACATATAACCATGGCATGTGTGAGCAATATATCATTTAGTGACAACTTTTTGAATACATTTTTTTTATTTATTTTTTTTGTCTTTATTCAATCACTTGGGACTAAAAAAAAAAAAATATTCAACGGGCTCAACATGCCTCTCAGCAAATAGCTTGGGGTGTCTACTTTCCAAAATGGGGTCATTTGGGGGGGTTTTGTGCCATCTTGGCATTTTATGGTCTTCGAAACTGTGATAGGTAGTGAGGAGTGAAATCAAAGATTTGCACCCTTAGAAACCCTGAAGGCGTTGATTGGGTTTCGTGGCCCCGTGCGCGGCTAGGCTCCCAAAAAGTCCCACACATGTGGTATCCCCGTACTCAGGAGAAGTGGCAAAATGTATTCTGGGGTGCAATTATACATATAACCATGGCATGTGTGAGCAATATATCATTTAGTGACAACTTTTTGAATAAATTTTTTTTTTTTTTTTTTTTTGTCTTTATTCAATCACTTGGGACTAAAAAATAAAATATTCAATGGGCTCAACATGCCTCTCAGCAAATAGCTTGGGGTGTCTACTTTCCAAAATGGGGTCATTTGGGGGGGTTTTGTGCCATCTTGGCATTTTATGGCCTTCAAAACTGTGATAGGTAGTGATAGGTAGTGAGGAGTGAAATCAAAAATTTATGCCCTTAGAAATCCTGAAGGCGGTGCTTGGTTTTCGGGGTCCCGTATGCGGATAGGCTCCCAAAAAGTCCCACACATGTGGTATCCCCGTACTCAGGAGAAGCAGCAGAATGTATTTTGGGGTGTAATTCCACATATGCCCATGGCATGTGTGGGCAATATATCATTTAGTGACAACTTTGGGCAAAAAAAAAAAAAAGTTTGTAATATTCCCGCAACTTGTGGCAAAATATAAAATATTCCATGTACTCAACATGCCTCTCAGCAAATAGCTTGGGGTGTCTACTTTCCAAAATGGGGTCATTTGGGGGGGTTTTGTGCTATTTTGGCATTTTATGGCCTTCAAAACTGTGATAGGTAGTGAGGAGTGAAATCAAAGATTTGCACCCTTAGAAACCCTGAAGGCGTTGATTGGGTTTCGTGGCCCCGTGCGCGGCTAGGCTCCCAAAAAGTCCCACACATGTGGTATCCCCATACTCGGGAGAAGCAGCAAAATGTATTTTGGGGTGCATCTCCACATATAACCATGGCATGTGTGAGCAATATATCATTTAGTGACAACTTTTTGAAAAAAAAAAAAAATCTTTTTTATTTTTGTCTTTATTCAATCACTTGGGACTAAAAAAAAAAATATTCAATGGGCTCAACATGCCTCTCAGCAAATAGCTTGGGGTGTCTACTTTCCAAAATGGGGTCATTTGGGGGGGTTTTGTACTTCTCTGCCATTTTAGCACCTCAAGAAATGAAATAGGCAGTCATAAATTAAAAGCGGTGTAAATTCCAGAAAATGTACTCTAGTTTGTAGACGCTATAACTTTTGCGCAAACCAATAAATATACGCTTATTGGCATTTTTTTTTTTACTAAAGACATGTGGCTGAATTCATTTTGGCCCAAATGTTTGACTAAAATTGAGTTTATTAGATTTTTTTTATAACAAAAAGTAGAAAATCTCTTTTTTTTTCAATATTTTTCGCTCTTTTTCCGTTTATATCGCAAAAAATAAAAATCACAGAGGCAATCAAATACCATCAAAAGAAAGCTCTATTTGTGGGAAGAAAAGGACGCAAATTTCGTTTGGTTACAAAATTGCATGACCGCGCAATTACCAGTTAAAGTAGTGCAGTGCGAAATTGAAAAAAGACCTCTGGTCCTTTGGCTGCCAAATGGTCCGGGGCTGAAGTGGTTAAAAAAAATAAAAAATTTCCTGGATTCTGGTATAAAACTTAGCAATTAATAGCAAAATGTATTCTGCTATATTTCTTTGTAAAAAACAACCCAAATCATTGTGTATTATTTAGCCTGTGTGAAAGTGAAGAGTCTACAAAACTATGGTGTATATATAACTCGTATTTTGATCAGAAATTGATCAACCCTGATTTACTGACAGCCTATCTCAGTTGGCCTGAAAATGCCAGGACAGTACGAATACCCCTAAAATAGCTCCTTTTTGGAAAGTAGACACTCCAAGGTATTTAGAAAAAGGCATGGGGAGTTTTTTGAAGTTATAATTTTTTTGTCACACGTGACTCGGAATTGCATGGATCCGCACCCCAGGCCAGGAGGGCCATGGGGGCTGGTCAGGAGGACCAGGACCAAACAGACAGAAACTATCTTCTGGACCGGAACCCTTAAGCACGTGATCTCAGTACATTAAATACCACCTCTCAGAATGCACAGCAGGATGACACTCCCACTGGGCTGGTTCCGAGAAAGAATGGTACCCAATACGCCAGCCAAACTGCGTTCTCATACCTGCTGGTGGTGACAGCGACACCTATGGCCAAGGAGAACTAGACTGGTACTGAAACCATAATTTGGCATAATTAGCCCTAAAACCCAACTGTGGTTTCAGGAATATTAACTTTGAAAAACACATAGCGCATGCTCATCAGGAGCCAGCGCTACACATGCAATATGTAAGCATGTATGGGAATTGCAAACATTACATTGTCATAGTTTCATACAGCAAAGAGAATAGGTGGATCCAGAACTTCACAACATCATAGAAAAGCAAAGCTACAATCTGAAATGCCATGCCAAACAAACAAAAAATTGCAATTCCACAGTGGGAACACAGAAAAAACAAAAAACAATAAGCTCATGGTCATCATAACTAGGCATTGTTCTAAAGGACTAATAGGTTTACACATTAGTTAAAAGGAGAGACAGCGCTATAAGGGAAAAAAAAGCAGAAGAGTTGGAAACTAAATAAAGATCCAGAAAAAGGTAGAGAAAGAAAAGGAAAAAAAAAAGGGATAAATACAGAGGTCTCAGGGAGCAGTGGATTAGGTTATCAGATTGGCATGAGAAGATCATCAAAGTGCCATAGCTGAACGCAATATAGCAATTTTAATGGTTGGTTACATGAAGTGACAAGCAAAATAATTGACGCATTTTGGCAACAGCCTTACTTGCAGAATGTTAAACATAAAGATGGCAATACATTAATGCTCATATAAACTCCACCGAAAAATCGATTTGCACGGTAAACTGAAGCAATTAACTGGGCAATTAAGAGGTTAATATCAAGATGCCAAAATGCAGATAAAAGGACAGAGACAAAAATATATATATATACATCACCTGACATGTTACAAAAGATCTAAAAGCACAGTGGAATACTATACATGATCACCCTACACACAGGGGCAAGAAAAAAAGATGGTGTATAGTACCATCTGTACAGAATTTTATATGCATTTTCTAGAATGAGTACATTCTTAAAGCTCTTGGATATTGCCATTGTCATATTCTGCCAATCTGTTGGATCCAACCCCATCCCTAACTCACTCTTCCATTGATGTCAGAATAATAATAATAATAAAAAGTTATTATTATTGATATTTATCATTAATAATTGGTTACGTTCCATTCGTTTAGATGGCGGCATTCGTTATTTCGGAAAATTTGTAACTTCGGATAAATTCGTATTCGTTACGTTCACTAACAGCCAAATTTGAAAGGCAGTTCCAATACCTATAATTTAATAGTTAGTAATAGTGAAGTTATTATTAGTTAATTACCGTATTTCAGATTTTAGAATTTTCAGGCTTTCGAATTTCCAAATTTATGAATTTCCGAATTTACTAAGTTTTTAATTTTCAAATGTATGAATTTTCAAATTCACGAATGTACGAATATTCAGAAAAATTTGTTAAACAGGTTTTCATTAATTTGGAACAAAACAAATTGCACATGTCTATGTCTTTGGAGTGTGAAAGGAAACCCCTGCAAGCATAGGGAGAACTTACAAATTTCAAGCAGATAAGGTTATGGACAGGAGTTGAGCAAAAAAAAACAGTGCTTCAAGTCAGCAGTGCTAACCACTGAACCATGTGTGCCTCTTACATTGTGTTTCCTCAGATCAATCATCGAGTTACTGATCCTCTCCTGAGTGACAGAGAAAAATTCCCAAACTTTTACCGGACTGTTCAGAATAGCTTGGTTTGGTATGAGATGGTTGTGAAGATCCTGAATATTATGGGATGGAATTGGGTTGGAATCATCACATCAAGTGACGGCACTGGGGAAACAGAACTGCAGGAGCTGAGAAAGGAGACAATAAGACATGGGATCTGTATAGAATTTGTCATTTACCTGACCCTCGACGTGAACATTAACAGAGAGAGAATGATGGCCATCAAGAAGTCAACTACTGATGTCATTGTAGTATGTGGCCACTTTGTTTTCACATATATCATATTTTTTGAGGAATTTAATGCTCTCAGACAAAATATCACATTCATCCTCAATGAGTCATGGAACGTACTTTCATATCCAGAGTTCAGCCTGAGGAAAACCTTTAACGGCAGCATAATACCGCTCCATCTTCTTCGCTACATTCCTGGTTTAGATGTTTTTTTGCAAAGTGTACATCCATCCAGACGTCCAGCTGATCCATTGTTGGAAGATATTTGGCTCAGGAGGTTTCATTGTCTTTCTTCTAACCCAATCAAAAACAAGATATTCCGGTTATTTGGCCTCATCCCTAACATCACCTGCACCGGGGCAGAAGTGATGGATAACTACTTTAATAACAAGCATAACCCAAAATATTATTTCATCTACACGGCAGTATATATGTTGGCTCATGCTTTAAACAATATGATACTAAGTGGAAATACAAAGTATGAATTAGGACAAAAAGTAAGACAATTTCCTCATATTATTTTATATATATATGTATGTGTATATACAGTGGTGTGAAAAAGTGTTTGCCCCTTCCTCATTTCCTGTTCCTTTGCATGTTTGTCACACTTAAGTGTTTCGGAACATCAAACCAATTTAAACAATAGTCAAGGACAACACAAGTAAACACAAAATGCAATTTGTAAATGAAGGTGTTTATTATTAAAGGTGAAAAAAAATCCAAACCATCATGGCCCTGTGTGAAAAAGTGATTGCCCCCTAAACCTAATAACTGGTTGGGCCACCCTTAGCAGCAACAACTGCAACCAAGCGTTTGCGATAACGTGCAATGAGGCTTTTACAGCGTCCTGGAGGAATTTTGGCCCACTCATCTTTACAGAATTGTCCTAATTCAGTTACATTAGAGGGTTTTCGAGCATGAACGGCCTTTTTAAGGTCATACCACAACATCTCAATAGGATTCAGGTCAGGACTTTGGCTAGGCCACTCCAAAGTCTTCATTTTGTTTTTCTTCAGCCATTCGGTGGTGGACTTGCTGGTGTGTTTAGGATCATTGTCCTGCTGCAGAACCCAAGTTCTTTTCAGCTTGAGTACACGAACAGATGGTCGGACATTCTCCTTCAGGATCTCTTGGTAGACAGCAGAATTCATAGTTCCTTTTATCACGGCAAGTCTTCCAGGTCCTGAAGCAGCAAAACAGCCCCAGACCATCACACTACCACCACCATATTTTACTGTTGGTATAATGTTCTTTTTCTGAAATGCAGTGTTCCTTCTACGCCAGATATACTTGAACACACCTTCCAAAGAGTTCCACTTTTGTCTCATCGGTCCACAGAATGTTGTCCCAAAAGTCTTGGGGATCATCAAGATGTGTTGTGGAGAAATTGAGACGAGCTTTGATGTTCTTTTTGCTCAGCAGTGGTTTTCTCCTTGGAACTCTGCCATGCAGGCCATTTTTACCCAGTCTTTTCCTGATGGTGGAGGCATGAACGCTGACCTTAACTGAGGCAAGTGAGGCCTGCAGTTCCTTGGACGTTGTTGTGGGGTCTTTTGTGACCTCTTGGATGAGTCGTCGCTGCGCTCTTGGGGTAATTTTGGGCGGCCGGCCACTCCTGGGAAGGTTCACCACTGTTCCATGTCTTCGCCATTTGTGGATAATGGCTCTCACTGTGGTTTGCTGGATTCCCAAAGCTTTGGAAATGGCTTTATATCCCTTTCCAGACTGATAGATCTCAATTACTTTCTTTCTCAATTGTTCCTGAATTTCTTTGGGTCTCGGCATGATGTGTAGCTTTTAAGGATCTTCTGGTGGACCTTACTGTGTCGAGCAGCTCCTATTTAAGTGATGCCTTGATTGTGAACAGGTGTGGCAATAATCAGGCCTGGGTGTGGCTAGAGAAATTGAACTCAGGTGTGGACAACCACAGTTATAGTATGTTTTAACAAGGGGGGCAATCACTTTTTCACACAGGGCCATGATGGTTTTGATTTTTTTTCACCTTTAATAATAAACACCTTCATTTACAAATTGCATTTTGTGTTTACTTGTGTTGTCCTTGACTATTGTTTAAATTGGTTTGATGTTTCCGAAACACTTAAGTGTGACAAACATGCAAAGGAACAGGAAATGAGGAAGGGGGCAAACACTTTTTCACACCACTGTATAGCCCCATACACACGGTCGGACAATCCGCGGACCAGGTCCGTCGGATCATGTCCGTCGTACTTTGTCCGATGTTGGTTTTGCGTACACACGGTCGGACAAAGTTGTCGAAAAATCCGATCATTCTGAACGTGGTGACGTTTGTTGCCTACGACGGGACTACGTAGAGGCTAGTAGCCAATAGCTTTGGTCTTGTAATGTGATCTGAGCATGCGTAGCACTTTGTCCGGTCGGACAAACGTACACACGATCGAATTTGGTGTGATCGGACCGGGTTGTCGGCAAATCTATCCAGCAGGAGATAAGACTTTGTCCGTCGGACAATTCGACGTACACTGTCCGATGGTGCATACACATGGTCGGATTTTTCGACAACATGGTCCGATCGGACAGAATCCATGAAAAAGTCCGACCGTGTGTATGGGGCTTGTGTGTGTATGTGTGTGTGTATATATATATATATATATATATAATGTATTTGTTTGTGTGTGTGTATATATATATATATTTTGTAAGCAAAGGCCATGGAGATAAAAATGGCTGTTGTTGCAATTTATTGTGTCGTTCGATATTTGTACAGTGGTTAATCAAATGCAAATTTTCAGGAAAAAATTACTTTAGTTCTTTCCAATATAGTCTGTGCAATAAATATAAAAAATATTCTGCACTCAGTGTAAATGTCCTTCAAAGTATAACAATTCTTATCAATTTAGACAGCTGCACTCACTGTATTTCATATAACAATATAAGACTAATGTAAAAGAGAAAAGAGTATGATGCACTAGCTCTTAAAGTGCATGCAAGTGCCTTATAATTCATTAGTGAATCCAAAGTAGATTAACAAACAAATACATTCATTATATATAAACATATAACATTATTCCCATAATTCATAGTGCTCCACCCAAAAAAGATATTTTGGCAATGGACATTGCTCCAGTGACAATGTCCATTAGGACGAAACGTACATAGGGCAGAGGTTGTAGTGGTGATCCCAGCCCGCCTTCCTGGGGGGCAGAGGTTGTAGTGGTGATGCCAGCCCGCCTTCCTGGGGCACCGGACGATTTTATGTACATCATGCCTGTTTACTCTTTGTACTTGTCAGTATATTTCTTTTTATTTTAGACATTGCTCAATGAGTGTCCCTCTTCCTCCTTTTTATGTAAAACTTGCTCCATACGTTGAGTATGTTGCTTTAGCCTTTCTGAGTGTATATACTGCTATCTGAAACTTTGATTGGTGTTCGGATTGGAGCCGTATTGCTTTATCCCAAGTTAGGGGTATTCTCGGCAAGGCACAGTCAGACCTTGCAATGAGGTCCTAATATCTGGTAAGAGGCCAAAATATCTTCTTTGGGTGGAGCACTGTTAGATGATCACCAGAAGCACAAGAATTCTAGGAGGTGCATTACTGGAGCACTTTTTATATAAATATCGCTATTTATATTGGGACAGTTTTTTCCACATTTTTCTTTTTTTTTTTTGCTTAAACATGGTCTTCATGAATTTCATTATTATTACTGTTTAATTTATTTGATATTCTTATGAATCATTATGTATGAATTATAGTCTCTGCAATGCATGGAACCACCCAGTGCTCTTGTTAAACTCTCATCTTATTCCATTGACCATCATTTTGTTTATTTTAGTGTTTTTGGATGGGATGGGTAGGGTCAGAACCCAATGAACTTGTTTGTGCCAATGGTGTGGTGCTCCAACTTGCTGAATGAAATCTTCAGAGTTTTCATTAATTTGTGGGAAAAGCCAGTCCTTCAGCAATTCAAGATAGGAATGTCTCGAAACAGTTTGTCCCTCAAAAAAGAAAGGGCTATAAATAGGGTTGAGCGAACCCGAACTGTAAAGTTCGGGTCCGTACCAGACTTTTGGTTGTTCGGGTCCCGGACCTGAACCCGAACAATTGACTGAATGTTCGGGTCCGGTGTTCGGCGATGTAATGGTGCTTTTTAAAATGTCTTTTAAAAGCACTATATGAATTGTCGGCTACCTGTAATACAGAGAACAGTCATTGAAAGTCATTGATTTTTAAAAAGTTATTGTCATAAATGTGTTTGGGGACCTGGGTCCTGCCCCAGGGGACATGTATCAATGCAAAAAAAACTTTTAAAAACGGCCGTTTTTTCGGGAGCAGTGATTTTAATAATGCTTAAAGTGAACCAATAAAAGTGTAATATTCCTTTAAATTTCGTACCTGGGGGGTGTCTATAGTATGCCTGTGAAGGGGCGCATGTTTCCCGTGCTTAGAACTGTTCCTGCACAAAGTGTCATTTTTGCAGGAAAAAAAGCTATTTAAAATCACTCACGGCTCACTAGGAGGAGGAGTCGGAGGAGCAGCTTCAGCTGCGCGGGCTGAGCGATAGGATGTCCCGACATGAAGGTGTCAGCTGCGATGCATGTTTAAAAGGAAACTTTAGAGGCCGAAGATACAAGTGTTTAATTTGCTACGATTACGATTTGCGTGCATCTTGCTATGAAAGTGGTGCAACGACGACAAGGCATACAACTGACCATCCAATGCAGTGCATATTGACAAGGGTAGACTTTGATTTATATTATGGAGGGGAAGCCTTCTCTGTAGAACAGCCACAGTCTTTTACTTGTCCTTATTGCGGTAAAATGGGTTATACAGAGACCTCGCTACAAGAGCATGTGACTTCAGAGCATGCAGAAACATCAACAGAAGTGATTTGTCCAATTTGTGCAGCGTTACCAGGGGGAGATCCGAATCACGTTACAGATGATTTTGCTGCCCATCTTACACTTGAACACAGAGCTCCCAGGGATCTAGATGAATCCAGTGGAGTTCGGCACGTACGAAGGATGTTTCACCCTGGCCGAGGGTTAGGAGGGCCACAAGCTCGCAGATCAAACATGCACTTTACTAGCAGTTCCACTGGAGGGCTTTCATCCTCTCAGAGCTCGTATTCACCAAGCAATAGGGAAGCCATGGATCCTATAGCAGAGTTATTATCCCAATTATCAGGCGTTAGGCGTTCAACTGGTGGTCAGCTTAACTCCTCGGGGCCTTCTGCCTCTCAGCTGCAACAGCTACAAATGCAGTTACAATTAGAGCGGCAACAGGCACAGGCAGCACGGCAACAACTAGAAACGGCATGTAACGCAACTAGACGCAACAATGCAAGTAGTGTCACTACCACCATTACCAAATCAGCAGCAGCAACCAACACATCTAATACGGACAACAATCAGCAAACTATACAAAATTCACAGTTTCTCCTCACAAGATTGAATGATCCGAAGATGACAGAAGCGGAACGACAGTCAATAGAAAGTGAATGGGCAGATCACAGCCTCTTTGTCCAGGAGCTCTTACTTTCTACATTGATGCGGGAAGAAAGCTCCTCCTCAGATGAGGATGAGCGGGGGGAAATAGCCGATTTTGGGGCTATGGGTTGTGTAGATATAATGCCTTTTAGATGTTGCTTTAGAAAACTTAAATCTCAAAGAGAGTAATAAAGGAAACGAGCCTCCGCCACCTCCTCTTTGATGACATCCCACTTTGCAGACAATGTCCTCTGTGCTGTAACTGCCAATGAAAGTGGACAAACAACTAAAAAAAAAAAAAAAAAAAATCGCTCACGGCTATAATGAATTGACGGGTCCCGTAACACAGAGAACAGTCATTCATTGAAAGTCATTGATAAAAAAAGTAATTGATAAAAAATAAAAATTTTTTTAAAAAAAAAAAGCGTGGGGGTCCCCCCAAATTCAATAACCAGGCCCTTCAGGTCTGCTATGGATATTAAGGGGGACCCCAGCCAAAAAATAAATAAATGGCGTGGGGTCCCCCTCAAAATCCATAACAGACCCTTATCCGAGCACGCAACCTGGCAGGCCGCAGGAAAAGAGGGGGGGCAAGAGCGGCCCCCCTCCCTCCGGAACTGTACCAGGCCACATGCCCTCAACATTGGGAGGGTGCTTTGGGTCCCCCCAAAGCACCTTGTCCCCATGTTGATGAGGACAAGGGCCTCGTCCTGACAACCCTGGCCGGTGGCTGTGGGGTTCTGCGGGCGGGGGTCTTATCAGAATCTGGAAGCCCCCTTTAACAAGGGGACCCCCAGATCCCGCCCCCCCTGTGTGAAATGGTAAGGGGGTACAAAAGTACCCCTACCATTTCACCAAAAAAGTGACAAAAGTGTTAAAAATTACAGGAGACGGTTTTTGACAATTCCTTTATTAAAGTCTTCTTTCATCTTCTTTCTTCTGGTCTTCTTCCTTTTTTCATCCTTCGGTTTCTTCTTCCATCTTCTTCCATCTTCTTCTTCCTCTGATCCGCTTCTTCTTGCTCTGGCCTTCTCGTCCGGCATCTTCTTCCATGGCGTTGGTCTCTTCTTGGGCCGCTCCGCGCAATGGGAGGCTCCCGCTGTGTGAGGCTTCTCTCAGGCATCTTCTTCCACGGCGTCGGTCTCTGAGGCTTCGCTCCGGCATCTTCTTCCACGGCGTCGGTCTCTTCTTGGGCCACTCCTCGCAATGGGAGGCTCCCGCTGTGTGAGGCTTTGCTTCGTCTGACAGGTCTTTTATAACGGAGGGCGGGGCCACCTGGTGACCCCGCCCCCCTGTGACGCATGGGGACGTCATGGGGACTTCCCTATGGCTTTCCCCGTGACGTAAGAGGGGGGCGGGGACCCCAAAGCACCCTCCCAATGTTGAGGGCATGTGGCCTGGTACGGTTCAGGAGGGAGGGGGGCCGCTCTCATCCCCCCCTCTTTTCCTGCGGCCTGCCAGGTTGCGTGCTCGGATAAGGGTCTGGTATGGATTTTGAAGGGGACCGCACGCCATTTTTTTTTTGCCCGGGGTTCCCCTTAAAATCCATCCCAGACCTCAAGGGTCTGGTATGGATTTTGAGGGGGACCCCACGCCTTTTTTTTTTTTTTTGGCTGGGGTCCCCCTTAATATTCATAGCAGACCTGAAGGGCCTGGTTATTGAATTTGGGGGGACCCCCATGCTTTTTTATTTTTTTATCAATGACTTTCAATGAATGACTGTTCTCTGTGTTACGGGAGCCGTCAATTCATTAGCCGCGAGTGATTTTAAATAGCTTTTTTTCCTGCAAAAATGACACTTTGTGCAGGGACAGTTCTAAGCACAGGAAACATGCGCCCCTTTACATGCATACTATAGACACCCCCCAGGTACGAAATTTAAAGGAATATTACACTTTTATTGTTTCACTTTAAGCATTATTAAAATCACTGCTCCCGAAAAAACGTCCGTTTTTAAAAGTTTTTTTTGCATTGATACATGTCCCCTGGGGCAGGACCCAGGTCCCCAAACACTTTTTATGATGAACTTTTTAAAAATAAATTACTTCAATGACTGTTCTCTGTATTAAGGGGGGCGGGAGCGGACAATTTATTATAGCCGTTCGGGTCCCCATTGACTTCAATGGTGTTCGGGGTCAAGTTCGGTCCCGAACCCAAACTTTTTTCTGAAGTTCGGCCGAACCTGCCGAACCCGAACATCCAGGTGTCTGCTCAACTCTAGCCATAAATCTTTTGGAAATTAAACACAAAACACAATTTTTTTTCTGAATCTCACTCATGCTGTATAAGTTCTTATGGCTTCTCAAGTCCCTGTACGAGAACATTGTGATGCAAAACGTTACCGCTTGGATGAAACGTTACTTCATCACTAAAAATCAACCTTGGTAAGAATCTGTCATCCTCCATGTCGTTCAAGAGCATATGACAAAAATCGAAATGTTTTCTTCTGTCATTTACACAAAGAGCTTGCACCAGTTGCAATTGGTATGACCTCAGAAGCAAACGTTGTCTTTACACATGCCAGGGATCAAGAGTTCTTGGCTAGCAAGATGAGTAAACTTGTGTGGTTTTAGCTACAAAGCCTCTTGAATTTGTTACACATTTTCCTCTGAAGTGCGTGGTCGCCCTGGACTTTCCCTTACATAAACACCCTGATTCTTCAAATTGCTTATACCAACAACTAATGTTCTTTTGTATGTAAGTGTTTACTATTGCCGCCCTCCTAAAAATTGAATAAACACTGCTCTGCGCTACAAGGATATGTTACTTGCAATGTATGGGATGGTCCTGGGATGACCAAGCCTGTAGATAGTAGCAGCTGTGAAAACTGATTATTTAAATAAATAAATAAATAAATAAATAAACATATGTGTGCAAACTGCAATAAAGAAGTTATAAGTATATGTGTATAATGTGCAATTGAAAAATTATTATTATTATTGTCTGCATATAATGTGGATATATGACAATAATAGTAGCTGCCGCTTAAGAATATCGAACTGTGAAGAATACAAAAATTACTATGGTGGGCTAAACATAATCCCCCAATTTAGAATTTTTGTAGCAGCGCTATTTGAAGTGAGCTTTCATAAATGAATGTGAAAGGCTGATGCGATAAACACGCTAATCAAGGTGACCGTGAGTAAAATAAATAAATAAATACATAAATGTCAAAGTGACCATAAACTGATGTCTAAAATATACATATAAATAAATAAATAAATGCATAAATAAATAAATCAATCAGTCCATATGCGTGAAATCAGTGAATCAATAAAAATAGATAATCAAATATGATAATAAATAGAAGTTCAAACTGGGTCACAAATGGTGAGTAAAACGTGAAACCAATTTCTAATTAAGCAATAAAATAGTTTGTGTATAAACGGTGTTTGCTCATCAAATGAGCCAGTGAAAAATAGTGACAGTTCAGAATTGATGTGGGCAACAGTTCTAGATAAATATTTCTTGAGCCGAACATGTACACAATATAAAAATTGGCTTTAAAGACCACAACGTCTCATTACATTTTAAACTGAAGCACGATATGAACCCTAAAGGGCTGCAGTTCTGGGGAGTAGAACAAATACAACCTCATTGGAGAGGAATGCACATGGTGCGAGAACTTTCGAAAAAGGAGACTAATTGGATATATCTAACAGACGTTCTCTCACCTAAAGGATTGAACATTGAACTAGATATCAACTGCTTTATAAGCGACACTTAGACCCATATCAGGAACACACCACTTGCCAGGCCACCTAGCCACCACACAATGTGCAACACATACCCTAGGGTCCAGTCCAGTTTAAACAGACCGTGGGTTCTCCTATATATATAAATTGTATAGGTGTTTCTACTTATTTAAGGAACATGAATATGGAATATATACAGATATTCAGGCTAGTACGAGGCTGAATACTTTTCCATCAATCTCGGGTCTTGTATATATTCCCTAAACCACAATTTCATGGGCCTTCATTGTGCACTGCAGCTGGCCCCACATTTCGGATACTATTGTCTATGTCCCTTCACCCTCCTGAATGGATATTGAAAATATATATTCATTTATATATATATATTTTTTATTTATTTATCTTCTCAGGAATATAAATATAACTTTTAAACACATAATGTCCTTTATTCTACCTCTTGACTAATTTAACTATATTGTACATGCACATTTTTATATAGATTTTTTTATATATATGTAGTCTTATATAATATATATATGTATATTTTCTATATATATACAATTTTAATATATAATTTTTTTAATATATAATTTTTTATAAACTAATAATATTTTACACATTTTAAATTCATCTTGAATATATTATAATTTTAACACATTTTAATCTTATATATATTTAATATTTATTCAATTTTTTCACACATCGATATTCTGGGTGTTGAGGAATATTTTAAATCATATTCATAACCGTATTTATCTCACCCATTTCTGTAGAAAAGCATTTTTTGCTTTATATTGGCTCATGTTCACGTTCCTTGAATGGTGAATAGATAATGTGCCTTGACTGGTAAATAAAGGATGCACTATGAGGAAGCACGGGCGACAGTTGAATATTTAATATTAATTGTCTTTCAACTTGGTCTAAATTAGACAGAGAAGGGACCCCTTCTTTCTATATATCAAACAGCAACCGTTGCCACACATCATAACGGCGCATAATAATGGCCATTTATCACCCGGTCATCCTTGCTTTTCTCAGATTCTTTATAGATTGAATATATGAATATATGTAAAAAAACACATTGTAAGTAATGTATGTAGCCAAAACTGTTATTGTGACGGGGTTTGTGCTTGTTATTCACAGTGGATTTTGTTGCTAGTCCATAACTGTACTTTATTATATTGCTAGTCCGGATGGTTAAATGCACAGGCAATGAGATCAATGCGACTGACCTCTTGAATAGGTCTGCAGCAGACCTCTAGTGCTTGAGCATTTGGTAATGGCGGCGCTGTTGATTGGGTGAGCAATCTAGCTCTCCCATTGGACACCCGGACCATCTGTTTTCACATATAAGCATCACTTCCTGCTTGGTGACCTACGCCCTCGAGAAGAAGTCGGAAATGACGAAACGCGTCAGGGCGTAGGTCAACAGGAAGTGACGTTACGACGTATTGCGGTCCACGGTGCGTTCCACAGGAGTACAGGAAGAAAGGACGCCGCTCACGAGCGGAATTTGAAGGATCCACTTCCTACTGGCAGAAAGGAACACAGGCACAGTACCGCTCTATGTTTATCCAATGCTTACTATCTCATTAATTTTGGTACGCAGACATCGTTTGGGGGGGATCTTTTTGCATTAAAGGGAAACTGTTTGAAATTAATTAAATAAAAGTTTTTAGCAATATCACACTATGTGGCCCTCCATCTATTTTTACACATGATATAACCGCGCTGGTGGAGTTATGATCAAGGGATGCTGGATATAAAGTCTGAAGCTCTGGTCCAATAAATCGCGCTAGTGGATGGCTATTATCTGGTGATGTTGGAGGAGAAGGTCCAGATTGATTTAAACTACAGGCTTGTTTAAAGTAGATTTCTGGTGAGTGTACCCCCAGAAGGGGACAATTCCCTCACGTGGTGAAAGCAGTGGTGGACGGATCACTCAAGAAATATTTATCTAGAACTGTTGCCCACATCAATTCTGAACTGTCACTATTTTTCACTGGCTCATTTGATGAGCAAACACCGTTTATACACGAACTATTTTATTGCTTAATTAGAAATTGGTTTCACGTTTTACTCACCATTTGTGACCCAGTTTGAACTTCTATTTATTATCATATTTGATTATCTATTTTTATTGATTCACTGATTTCACGCATATGGACTGATTGATTTATTTATTTATGCATTTATTTATTTATTTATATGTATATTTTAGACATCAGTTTATGGTCACTTTGACATTTATGTATTTATTTATTTATTTTACTCACGGTCACCTTGATTAGCGTGTTTATCGCATCAGCCTTTCACATTCATTTATGAAAGCTCACTTCAAATAGCGCTGCTACAAAAATTCTAAATTGGGGGATTATGTTTAGCCCACCATAGTAATTTTTGTATTCTTCACAACTAATGTTCTTTGCCACTGGTGGATTAATCCTGAAATGCTGTTGAAACGCACGCTGCGCCGTTATTACGGAGACAGTCTTGCTAATTTGGAGAACACAAAACACCTTCTGTTGCATAGATCACCTATCATATTAACGATTGAAGTTATCGTCTATTTGTATGCTAATAGTGGTATCTAGCCATCATTTTATATTCTGGGCCATGCCCATTCTAGTAGTAGAGGCTTCATTCATTGGCAGTGCGTGGTTGCACAGATATAAGGTTTTAAATCTGGGCCATTATATATATAAAACTCTATATATTATTATATGTAGAACATATATATATACAGTATCTCAAAGAAGAAGTGAGTACATTGTCTACAATGTAAAGTAGTGAGTGTACAGCTTGTATAACAGTGTAAATTTGCTGTCCCCTCAAAATAACTCAACACACAGCCATTAATGTCTAAACCGCTGGCAACAAAAGTGAGTACACCCCTAAGTGAAAATGTCCAAATTGGACGCAATTAGCTATTTGTGACATGTGACTCGTTAGTGTTCCAAGGTCTCAGGTGTGAATGGGGAGCAGGTGTGTTACATTTGGTCACATGACAACGGGGAGGGGAAATAGCTAAAAAAAACGAAAAAAAAAACTCCAATCCTGATGAAGGCTCTCGCTGTCTGACAGACCCCCACAACTATTGGCCAGGGTTGTGGGGAAGAGGCCCTTGTCCCCATCAACACTTCCCTGTTACAATGTACCCGTTACCATTTCAAACAGGGGGGGGCGGATCTGGGGTCCCCTTGTTAAAGGGGGCTTCCATATTCTGACAAGCCCCCACGCCGGAAGACCCCCCAACCACCGGGCAAGGGTTGTGGGGATGAGGCCCTTGCTACCCCCAAAGCACCCTCCCCATGTTGAGGGCATGTGGCCTGGTACGGTTTGAGGGGGCGCTCTCTCGTCCCCCCTTTTTTCCTGCGGCCTGCCAGGTTTGCGTGCTCGGATAAGGGTCTAGTGTGGATCTTTGGGGGACCCTCACGCAATTTTTTGTAAATGTTGGCGTGAGGTTCCCCTTTTCTTTTTTTTTTTTTTTAATTGATACATGTCCCCTGGGGCAGGACCCAGGTCCCCAAACACTTTTTTATGACAATAACTTGCATATTAACCCTTAGAATTATCTCTTTTGATTTTTCAATTCGTGTCCCATAGACTTTAAAGCCCCATACACACGCTCGGATTATCCGAGGAGCAGGTCCGTCGGATCATGTCCGTCGTACTTTGTCCGATGTTGGTTTTGCGTACACACAGTCGGACAAAGTTGTCGGAAAATCCGATCATTCTGAACGTGGTGACGTTCGTTGCGTACGACGGGACTACGTAGAGGCTAGTAGCCAATAGCTTTGGTCTTGTAATGTGATCTGAGCATGCGTAGCACTTTGTCCGTCGGAATTCGCTACACACGATCGGAATTGGTGTGATCGGACTTTGTTGTCGAAAAATCTATCCAGCAGGAGATAGAACTTTGTCCGTCGGACAATCCGATGGAAACTGTCCGATGGTGCCTACACACGGTCGGAATTTCCGACAACATTGTCCGATAGGACAGAATCCATCGGAAAATCCGACCGTGTGTATGGGGCTTAACAGTGTTCGTGCGTTCGAACAAATTTTTTGCATGATTGCATGTTCTGCTGCGAACTGAACCGGGGGTGTTCGGCTCATCCCTACTGATGACTCATTCACTGGTTGTTAAGGAAGACGATGGTCACTGCTTTAAAACAAAAAAAAATTCTTATGAGAGTTTAGGAGCTGTTAGCGTTTTTTCTGCCAAAATGCTGCTGCTCCAGAATGTGCCGGTAGGGTTTTTATTTTTTCACTAAACTCTCCTGCCAAAAAATGCTGATAAAAGCCTATGTGTGCATGAACACAGGATCATATGCAGAGGAGTTTAGAGGCAGTTATAAAAAAATAAAAAATGTCTGATGCCCAAGACAGCAGCTGCAAAAATGCCCAGTGTGCATGGGGCCTGAATTATAAGTACAGCTAAAGTTGATGAGACCTGGAAACCTAAGAATGGGAAACTTTAACTGCAAACTGGTGAATTCAGATGAATTATTTTAAAACAATTTCTTTATTTTGTTTTAAAAGCTAAACAGATACATCCGGACAATTTTCTACACCAGCCCCAGTGGTGAGGAGATCTTTCTTAATGACAGAGGAGAATTACCATCCAGTATGCTGTTAACAAACGTTATCTATGATGATCCTACTCCCGGGCAGTTTCTTTTTAAGGTATACGCTTTTGCAACCAGTAAAACTCTAGAAAAAGTGAGCAAACCAGAAGATTTTAATGGAGCGTTCCACTGGAGACATGGCAAAGTAAGACTTTTTTTTAAAAAGTATTTCTTTTAGATGCAATTCGGATTGAGTACATAACTAACCATAGTAAAAATATTTAGGGGGCGAAAAAATTTGGGTTATGGGAAGACCATAACTTTTTAAAAAGTGCCGAACACCGAACTCTAACCCGAACATACAGTAAATTGTTCGGGGTGTGGGTCCAGGACCCAAAAACCCAAAAGTTCGGTACGAACCCGAACTTTACAGTTCGGGTTCGCTCAATCCTAGTTATGGGATTTTTTTCGCCTTTTAGGTTTGTGCTAAAGGGTTCATTATGTAAACATTACTCCTCCCCCCCACCCCCTCCTAAAAATTACAAATAGACATGTGCAATTCGTTTCATTTTTTGTTTTTTTTCATTATTTTCGTTCGTTCGTTTTTGTTCGAATCGAAGGAATCCGATTAATGAATCGTTCGAATCTAACGAATCTGATTAACGAATCGTTCGAATTGAACGAATCCGAAAAACAACGAAAATCCAAAAAAAAAAAAATTAGAAACAACGAATGAAGAAAAACGAAAACAGGAACAACGAAAATGAACGAAAAAAATCGTACATTCGTAACTTTTTTTTTTGTTGAATTGGTAATTTTCCATGTCCCTTACAATGGTGTTGCTTAACGTGCTTCGAATGGATTGAATGAAAAAATTCGTACATTCGTAACTTTTTTTTCGACTCGTAACTTTCTTTTTTCGATTCGTAACTTTTTTTTTCGATTCGTAACTTTTTTTTTCGATTCGTAATTTTCCGTGTCTCTTAAAATGTAATAATAGCATACAAATTACATAAAATTATGAATTATGCTCCGATTACGAATCTATGAATGTTACGAATGTTACGAATGTACGAATAAATACGAATGCGTCCGAATTTCGAATAAACGAAACTTAAACTAAAAAAAAAAAAAAACGAATCAACGAAAAAATAACTCGAATACGAACACCGACGACTTACGAATTTATGAATCGTTACGAATCAAAGGAAACGAAAAAAACGAAACGAAAATAAACAAATTTTTTTGTTGTGCACATGTCTAATTACAAAGCAGGAAGAGCATGTGATATGTTTAAACAAGTTATGTGTATATTATATTATGTTATGTTATTGGGAACATGTAACAAATACATGTAAAGCCCCATACACACGGTCGGACAATCCGCGGACCAGGTCCGTCGGACCATGTCCGTCATACTTTGCCCGATGTTGGTTTTGCGTACACACGGTCGGACAAAGTTGTCGGAAAATCCGATCATTCTGAACGTGGTGACGTTTGTTGCCTACGACGGGACTACGTAGAGGCTAGTAGCCAATAGCTTTGGTCTTGTAATGTGATCTGAGCATGCGTGGCACTTTGTCCGGTCGGACAACCGTACACACGATCGGATTTGGTGTGATCGGACCGTGTTGACGGCAAAGATTTCCAGCAGGAGATAAGACTTTGTCCGTCGGTCAAACCGACGAACATTGTCCGATGGTGCATACACACGGTCTGATTTTTCAACAACCTTGTCCGATCGGACAGAATCCATGAAAAAGTCCGACCGTGTGTATGGGGCTTAAGTGTTATCACAATATGGCTGCAAAACTGGAAATACACTTAGCAGAAGGATGTTTTAAATATGTAACAGTTTATGAGTATTAGTATTTTCACACTTCAAAACACCCTGCAGAACTTATTGTGTAAAGCAATTTAACCACTTGCCCACTGGGCACTTTCACCCCCTTCCTGCCCAGGCCAATTTTCAGCATTCAGCGCTGTTGCACTTTGAATGACAATTGCGCTGTCGTGAAACACTGTACCCAAACAAATTTTTTATCTTTTTGTTCACACTAGAGCTTTCTTTTGGTGATATTTTAGCAACACTGGGTTTTAATTCTTTGCTAAATAAACAAACGAAGACCAAACATTTTGAAAAAAACAACAACTTTTACATTTTTTTATAAACGTTGTATAATTTTTTTATAAACATTTTTTATAAAATTCTGCAAACATATTTTTTTTCCTTTGCTGATGTGTACTGATGAGGCAGAACTAATGGGCACTGATAGGCTGCACTGATGGGCACTGATAGGCACTAATGAGGCAGCATTGATGGGCATTGATAGGCTGCAATGATGGGCAATAAAGAGACGGCACTGGTGGGCACTGATAAGGCGGCACTGATAGGCGGCACTGATGGGCACTAATAGGTGGCACCATTGGGCATTGATAGGCTGCACTGATGGGCAATAAAGAGGCAGCATGGGTGGGCATTGATAAGGTGGCACTTATAGGTGGCACTGATGGGCACTGGTAGGCAAAACTAATGGGCACTGGTAGGCAACATTGATGGGCATTGGTAGGTAGCACTCATTGGTGACATTGATGAGGAGACACTGGTGGGCACAGATTGACAACAGTGGTGGGCACGAATTGGCAACAGTGGTGGGCACGGATTGGCAACAGTGGTGGGCACGGATTGGCATCAGTAGTGGGTGCTGATTGGCAGCAGTAGTGGGCGCTTATTGGCAGCAGTGGCGTGCACTGATTAGCAGCAGTAGTGGACACTGATTGGCAGAAGTGGTGGGCACTAATTGGCATCAGTGGTGGGCACAGATTGGCAGACACAGATTGGTAGAGTCCAATTATCGGCTCTTTTCTCCTCTCCTCCACATGCTGACAGTGTGAGAAGGAGTCGTGAAGAGAGCCGGTAGCTGGCTTCTGTTGACATTGTGATCAGCTGTGATTGGACACAGCTGATCACGTAGTAAAGAGCCGCTAATTGGCTCTTCACCTCAAACTGTGTCCGGAAGTGTCCGGAGGACACCGATGCTGGGCACGGGTGGCACACCCTGTGTTTGCAGTGTCCAGAGGTCACTGCGAACACAGAGCGTGCCGCCCCCTGCCAAGCAGCGGTGCGAGCACGGGAGGCCTTTTATATGGTGGCCTCCCAGAACTGAATGACCCGGCTATAGTGCTGTTGGCAAGTAGGTAAAGAGCAGTGAAAGTGTGCTGTCAGGATATACTGTATACATTGCCTTAAAGTATTCATACCCCTTGAAATTTTCCACATTTTGTCATGTTACAACCAAAAATGTAAATGTATTCTATTGGGATTATATGTGATAGACCAACACAAAGTGTCACATAATTGTGAAGGAAATTATAAATTATTTTCAAAATGTTTTACAATTAAATATCTGAAAAGTGTGGCATTTGTATGGCGCCCCCCTGAGTCAATACTTTGTAGAACCACCTTTCATTCCATTTACAGCTGCAATTATTTTTGGGGATATCTCTATCTTCTTTGCAAAATAGCTAAAGCTCTGTCAGATTGGATGGAGAGCGACTGTGAACAGCAATTTTCAAGTCTTGCCACAGATTCTCAATTGGATTGGGTCTGGACTGTGACTGGGCCATTCTAACACATGAATATGCTTTGATCTAAACCATTCCATTGTAGCTCTGGCTGTATGGTCGTTGTCCTGCTGGAAGGTGAGCCTCCGACCCAGTCTCAAGTCTTTTGCAGACTCCAACAGGTTTTCTTCTAAGATTATCCTGAATATGGCTCCATCCATCTTCCCATCAACTCTGACCAGCTTCTTCGTCCCTGCAAAAGAAAAACATCCCCACAACATGATGGCTCCTCGCAAACTGCAAACAGGACTTCTTATGACTTTCTTTCACCAATGTCTTTCTTCTTGTCACTCTTCCATAAAGGGCAGATTTGTGGAGAGCACGATTACTAGTTGTCCTGTGGACAGATTCTCCCACCTGAGCTGTGGATCTCTGCAGCTCCCCCAGAGTTACCATGGACCTCTTGGCTGCTTCTCTAAAGAATACTCTCCTTGCCTGGCCTGTCAGATTAGGTGGACGGCCATGTCTTGGTAGGTTTGCGGTTGTGCCATACTCTTTCCATTTTCAGATGATGGATTGAACAGTGCTCCGTGAGCTGTTCAAAGCTTGGGATATTTTTTTTATAACATAACCCTGCTAAATTGGTGACTTCTGAAGGCAACTGGTTCCACTAGATTTTAGTGAATGGTATCGGAGTAAAAGGGTATGAATACAAATGCACGCCACATTTTTCAGATATTTATTTGTAGAATATTTTTAAAACCATTTTTCTTCCATTTTACAATTATGTGACACTTTGTGTTGGTCTATCACATACAATCCCAATAAAATACATTTATGTTTTTGGTTGCAACATGACAAAATGAGGAAAATTTCAAGGGATATGAATACTTTTTCAAGGCACTGTATGACTTGTGACAGGCAAGGCTATGATACAGCAGTGGAAGACGACACTGAATGATTCCTGGAAGTGGGCAAATCTCCAACAGTCAGAAAATATAGGTAAGCTAGAACCCTCATCAGCTTTATATTACTGCATGTGTCCTCATTTGAGACATCATCACCAGGACAGGAAGAGAGGCCAATTTCCCTCAATGAGACCTCAGACAACTAAAAAACTTGCCATGATTGTTAACTTTTTCCCTCTATTTATCATTTTTACAGTTTTGACTGTAATTACTTTTTGAGTTTGTATTAACGTTTAATGTTATTTTGTGGTTTTCTGTAGGATGTTTTGTTATAGAAAACATTTGCTTGCATGTGTAAATGGAGCCACATCATTTTTTTTTCTCTTACATATCTAAAAACCGAAGGTTCTACCTAAAAATATTTTCCTTTTAGACTCCCCAAGCTCAGTGCAATGAGCCGTGTCCTCCAGGATACAGGAAAGGTCCATCTGGAGGAATCCATGCCTGCTGCTATGACTGTGTGCCATGTTCTGATGGGGAAATCTCCAATGTAATAGGTAATGAATACTAATGCATAATTATATAAGGACTAATATCTTGTGTGTGTTATATTATTGATGTTTTATAATTGGGAACGTTTCTAACATACAGTTTTTCTCCCACAGACAGTAAGATCTGCCATAAATGTCTTGATGACCATTGGCCAGATGAGAGAAAAGTGAAATGTATTCCTAAAACATATGACTATCTCTCCTATGAGGTGGACATACTGTCTCAAGCCTTTTATATTATCTCTGTATTATGCTCTGCCGTAACTCTCTATATACTGGCATTGTTTATTTTATTCCGGGACACTCCGATTGTGAAAGCCAATAACCGGAATGTGAGCTTCATCCTCCTGATCTCCATCTTGCTGAGCTTCCTCTGTGTCTTCTTGTTCCTTGGTCGTCCTGTGGATATAACCTGCATGCTGAGACAAATGTCATTTGGGATCTTCTTCTCCATCGCTGTCTCTTCTGTTCTGGCCAAGACTATCACAGTCTATATTGCCTTCGAAGCCTCCAAGCCCGGAAGCTACTGGAGGAAGTGGGTGGGAGAGAAGATTTCTAATTCTGCTGTCATAATCTGCTCCTCTATCCAAGTTCTGATCTGTGTTATTTGGCTGTCAGTGTCTCCTCCCTACCAAGAGTATGACATGCACTCCTATCCTGGGGAGATTGTCATTCAATGTAATGAAGGATCAGTTATCGGGTTCTACTCTGTGTTGGGTTATATGGGCTTTCTGGCAGCTGTGAGTTTTGTTCTGGCTTTCATGGTGAGGACATTACCGGACAGTTTTAATGAGGCCAAATACATCACCTTCAGCATGCTGGTGTTCTGCAGTGTCTGGATTGCCATGATCCCGGCCTATCTGAGCACCAGAGGGAAATACATGGTGGCTGTAGAGATATTCGCCATACTGACCTCCAGTGCTGGATTATTGGGATGTATATTTTTTCCTAAATGCTACATCATTATCATTAAACCAGAGAGAAATTCCAGAAAACATATATTGACCAAAGTCAAATTATAATATACAGTACTGGTTTAAACATTATATAAAGCAAAGGCGTGTTGACTGTTATAGCGTATTTTTGAAGCATAGTTGAATAGTACGCATACTTGACCTGGCAAGAACTTTAGTGGGCAATAAAGACTCTGCCAGGTCAAATGACAGACCAACCAAAGAATCTAAAAAAAAGAGCACAAAATTATTTTATGTTTTACTTTTATTTATATTTAACTGTTTAATCCAATTTAATATAATTTAATGGTGTCAGAATGTTTATACTGAAATAATAAAATAGTATTGTAATTATGCTAATCTTTGATTTGGGAGATTTACAATTTTCTACCAATACCAACAAGAAATTCAAGTTTGTTTATCCGTGCTATTTTTAAGACAAGTGATACAAGTGATATTGCAAAAAAATATATATTTATTAACTAAAAATACAGTGCAAAATAATATCAGGTATATTTTGTGATAAAACAAATAAATGGATATACTTTTACATATCAGAATAAATGATGATTCAGATAATATTATTCACATTTCTATTTTTCAAGTTCTTATAATAAAATACCACGTTTCAATTCTTTAATAACTGGGTATATTTGAGACTTGGTAACTCTTATGCCCAGTACACACGGTCGGAATTTCCAACGGAAAATGTCCTATTGGACCATGTTGTCGGAAAATCCGACCGTGTGTGGGCACCATCTGACTTTTTCCGTCGGAAAAAATTTGAGATCCTGCTCTCAAATTTTCCGACAACAAAGTCCGATCGGACTTTTTCCGATCGTGTGTAGCGAATTCCGACAGACAAAGTGCCACGCATGCTCAGATCAAATTACAAGACCAAAGCTATTGGCTACTAGCCTCCACGTAGTTCCGTCGTACGCAACGAACGTCACCACGTTCAGAATGATCGGATTTTCCGACAACTTTGTCCGACCGTGTGTATGCAACACCAGTGTCGGACAAAATCCGTCGGAAAAAATCCGACGGATTTTGTGGTCGGAATTTCCGACCGTGTGTATGGGGCATAAGTGAATAACCTTCCGTGACTTCATGGACTTATAAACAATTATGTTTACCCTAAACACGGTGTTATCTCTTCTCAAAGCCAACAGACCTTGTTCTTACACTCTTAAATTCACAAACAAAAATTTGCTATATTGTGCACAGCTTGATAATTTGATCAAAGCATATATTTTAGTTTTAGAATGAATCAATGGTTTAACATTTACTATAACCAATCCAATTCTAAAACTTTGAAGTCAGTATTGTGAGATATAACAATGTATGTACCTCCCTTGTTTTAGAAGCAAAACAAATTCATACTGCAGTTAGAATTCCCTTCACTTCAAAACAGAACTAACAATGAATTGGATTATTCAAGCATATGATCAACCAACATTTCAATTACCTAAAAAGGTAAACATTGGAAAGATTAATATTTTACCAGGTCTTTAAGAATTCTGTCAGTTTGAGAAGCAAAGTCCCAAAAGATACTTCTTTCCACCTTAGAAAGAAACCTGTCCAGCCATCCTCAGAGCTTCCTCAGATCTTCCCATAGCTCACTCTCTCTGCTATGAGTGACACCTTTTTATCCCACCCCAAAAGTGTGTGTGTGTCTAATACTATGTAATTGATGATGTCATATGATGGTGGAGTTTCCACGTTACCATGGCAACCATGTATGTGCGGCCATCTTAGATTCTTACTATTTTCCCCTCTAGGGGGCAGTGTTGGATCAGATTAACTTTAATGTGACTGACATAACTTTCTAGCCTTGGCTTAGCAAAACACCATAAACTGTCTAATGGTTGACAATCAAGTGTCAATACCCCCAGACACCCTGGCGACTCTTAAAATATATGTGTATGAAAAAATGTACCACAAACTATTAACTGTGGTTGTAAATGCCATGAAAGTGAAGTCATTATACTAATGATAGCTTAACAGTTATTCATGAACATTCCTATTAAATAGGATACCATATTTGCAACCTTATAATAATAATAATAATAATGTATATGTATTAAATGGATTTATATATGAATAACCAATACAGACATATTATAACCACATTATGAAAGAAATATTATTTTAAATACATACAATACGATAGGAATTGTGAATAAGCCCTCTGGCTTTGTTCATGCAAAGATGATTCCAGTGCTCATGTGAACACAGGAGCCTATAACCATTTTCTTATCTTATTTATATTATTATATATAAGTGTCTAACTATTTCAATTATAACCTGGGAGATGGCACAACCACACTTACAGACTCTTTGTAAGACATAAAACAACTTTTGCAACAATGCCTACTCATGGGCCATGAACTCTGATTTAACTTTAGAGGGAAAATGGCTGCCCTCTCATGTCCATTTGAAAAATATACAATATGCGACTTTATATGTATATGAATATAATTCATTTAACCTCAAATGTTCTGAAAATGGCTTTTGCTATTTAGCAGAAAACCCATTTATTGTATTCAGTCCAAAATTATAACACAATGAGGAGGCACTATGTCCTCATTTTATTCTCTTATGCCCCATACACACAAGCATATTTTCCGTCAGAAAAAAATCTTGCATGTTTTTTCCGACGGAATTCCACTCAAGCTTGGCTTGCATACAGACGGTCACCCAAAAGTTCGCTGAACTTTTGACCGTCAAGAAGGCGGTAATGCACAACACTACCACGAGCCGAAAAAAATAAGTTCAATGCTTCCGAGCATGCCTCGAATTGTTTCCGAGCATGCGTAGGAAATTTTGCACGTCGGAATTGCTACAGACGATCAGAACTTTTTCCAACCGAAAAATTGTGAACCTGCTCTCAATCTTTTGCTGGCTGGAATTCGGCCAGCAAAAGTCAGATGGAGCATACACACGGTTTCTGACCAAAAGCTCTCATCGGTCTTTTGCTGGCTGAATTTCCGATCGTGTGTATGCGGCATTAGAGTGTATTTATTGAGTTCTGTTTAAATTTGAGGCAATTAATATAAAAGGTCAATTAATAATAAGAATTGTATAAATGGATTTCCTTGAATGTAAAAACGGCTCATTGAATATACATTGAGAAGATAAAATATGGACACAGTGATTTATAACTAGTGTTACACCTGCCAAAATGTGGTTTGATCAATATGTTTTAAGTGCAAGAAATATTCGATTATTAAAGTCAATGGAGAATTATGTTTGATGGTCACTACTGGCCCTTTGGATGTCTGCTAGACAATTATTGCCATTGAAAGCCGGGCACAGCTTTGGGTGACCTTTTCTAAAAACAAAAGGGTACACCAGAAAGAGGGGCCTTTCAATGCGGCTTTAAGAGTGACAAAGCAAAGACATACATTCTTTAAATAAATCCTTTAAAATACAAGTTTGGGGATACCATAAAGCTGCGAGTGATGTGATGGAAATATTTTTGGGGACAGCATCAGTGACAATTTATTTTGGCAGCCTATATTCAGTATATTTCAAGGTTAATTGGAAAATGAGAAACCTCATCTGGAATATGCAGTTCAGTTTTGGGCACCAGTTCTCAAAAAGAATATCGGGGAACTGGAGAAAGTGCAGAGAAGGGCAACCAAACTGATAAGAGGAGCTCAGCTATGAGGAAAGATTGGAGGAACTGAATATATTCTCTCCTGAGAAGAGGAGGTTAAGGGGGGGGGGGGGGTATGATCAACATGTATAAATATATAAGGGGTCCATATAGTGAGCTTTTTGTTGAGTTATTCACTTTAAGGTCCTCACAGAGGACAAGTGGGCACTCTTTATGTCTGGAGGAAAATAGATTTAATCTCCAAATACGGAAAGGTTTCTTCTCAGTAAGAGCTGTAAAAACGTGGAATAGACTCCCTGCAGAGGTGGTTCTGGCCTGGATTGTTTCCAAAATGTAGGTAATATAAACAGATACACACAAAGGGTGGGGGTGGGTTGGGAGGTGGAGAGGGGGGGAGAAGAAAAGGTCAGAGGGGACTGATCAAATCAGATTGTTGACCTCTATTTCCTCGTACAATGGCTTTCCATTGTAATATATGTATATACACATGTGAGTGTAATTTCTCAAGCCATATCATGTGGTTCTTCAGTGTTGTTCTTAGAAATGTTTACCAATGCTTGTTTTTTGTTTTCTATTTTTTGTCTTTCGTTTTTTGCTTAATTTTTAAATGTTCATCTATTTTTATATGTGCATCCTATTTTAATGTCCATCGCTGACTGTCTCTATTGATCCCTTCATTGATCCTCTTATATGTAGAATCCATTGAGTCCCCCCTTCCTCCTTCTTTACCCAATTCCCCTGTTCCTCCTCCATATTTGCCCTGTTACGTTCACTTGTGGCAAGCTCAACAGCCATAGGACATTAAAACCCAGGAGCTCCGGTACTAGAGCTTATAAGCCCTCATCCAACATGGCCCCCGTTAGACCTGAAGAAGGAGCGCATGCTCTGTAAACGCGTCGCCTATTGGTCCACCGCAAACACGGAAGTGTCGTCATCCCCCGGCTCCTTGTATGCTTGAGGTCCAGGAAGCACCGGCGCTACCCGCTCTGCTTCACCAGCCAACAGCCATGGATGGACTCCCTTCCTGGACATTCTGCCTACCCACACATGCCTATTTTAATTCTACTCTTGTATGTATGCACATTTTTCTCATTAAAACTCATTGCTTTACTGCACTTAGTGTGGCGTCTCTGTGTAATATAAACAGATACTGACATTTATAAGTACATTTTATCCAGGGAATATCCAATTGCCTTTTGGGGGATCGGGTAGGAGCAAACTGGGTCATGCTTTTCTGTTTTGTTTGCCTTCCTCTGGGGTATAGGATTATGTTTGTAGGATTGTATCACTTTTTGTCCCCTTTTTTTGGTTGAACTAGGTACATTTATGCCTTTTTCAACCAGACTATCTATGTAACTATGTATATTAAATTATTTGCACTAGGGTTCATTTTGAATAGTAGCACCAACAACCAATATAAAATCTATAAATCAACATTAGACCGGCATGTGTTGCTGAAAAATCCCTCCAAACAATGTGTGCAGTATATTAACATTATTTGTATCAGGGACTATTTTGTAAAGGACCCCAACATTCATCTTCAAATCTAGAAGTCAGCATTAAAGAATCATTTATACACAAAAAAAGATCCAAAAAATATATTGTTGTGCCTACATGCACAGCATTAGATTATTTGCACTATGAGAAATTTAGAAGGGAGTGGGAACCTTGGATAACTAACTATAGGCTTAAACATATACCATAAGATCAGGATTTACTATCTGTGCAATGTTGATGCTTGACTAATTTAATCTTTAAATGAGGCATGTGTGACATGGCTAGCAAATTAGTCAATGTTTAAAAAAGCATATATTTTTTCTCTTAGAACAATGAGTGACATGACATATAGCAGTAGGTACATACATGGGATTGTAAACACATCAACAACATGTTGCAAACCATATATACATATAAATAACATAGAACATTGCATTGTGTGGTGTAAAACATTGTCCTCCAAATCATGAAGTAACTTCAAATGCAGGATGATGTAGTGTGAGCTGAATTAAAAAGGGGCACGTTGAACCATTTATAAAAAAAAATATGATCCATCTATATAAGACTGACGCGTTTCGTGGATTAAAGAAAATAGGTAATCCGCGCTTATGACAGAGAGTGCGGTATGCAGCCTCCCCTGAGTGGACCCCCTAAGGAGCCAGTAGGTAAGTGAAAAAAGTGTAAGGGATAATGGCGCTCCCTAATAAAGAATTAATAGCCCAACATACCCAGTGCAAATAAAATAAAAGATATATAGAAAATACAATAATAAAAAATTACCAATTTTGACTGCTTAGATGGTTGGTCACTCCAAGCCACAGATGGCTAACCATATGAGGACAACAATCAATAAGTTATCCACCAAGTGTGTGTAAAAAAAACTGTGTAAAAAAATCCTAGTTGAACCAAACTCAATAAAGATTGTGCATTCAGACCTGTGGTTAATAGTAATGTGACATACGGTATAATACATCAGTAATATAGGTATACAATATTCAGTGAGTCCAGCAAATTAAAGTGAAAAGATGTATATAATGCATGGAAAAAAAACAGAAAAAATATCTATGAGAAAAAAAAAAACAAAATATCGGTAAAAAAAAAATAAAAAAAAATTTGTTTATATTAAAAATATTATATATATATATATAATATGTAGCGATACCCCCCAGTAAGAGGGCCGCAAGTTTTATTTTGGGTCCCTGAGTACAGCTCCACCAACCCCCTGGCAATCTGCTCTACCCGCTCTGGCACAGTTAATACACATATATCAGCACACATGAAATTACTTATGCTCTAAATGTGATGGATTCAAACTCACAGACAATCTTCTAGCTGAAATAACTGTCTTTACTTCTGGTAATTTAAAAATGGTAACATGCATCAAACATTTGGCTTTCAACACATAAGCAGGTCCCTCCTAGTATTGCACAGTGGTTGCAGACCGCATTGGAGGGGGGGGCAGAGCACGTTTTGCACCCCTGAGGTGCAACAAGCTAATTGCGACTTCCTAACGGACCAGGCCTGATTCCTAACAATGGTGCCAGTCATTGCACAGTCTTCACCGGCAGATCTGCATTAAACAAGCTATTTGTAATCCACAAAGGAACATGTTCTGCAGACTGGAGTAATAGCCTTGGAAGTCTAATAGCATAGGTGTAAGCACAGTGGTGGCATGAGCATTGCACATTGGTTGCAGAGTATTGCACAGTGGTCTTATCCCCCTGCTTCTGCTGGCTGAAACGTATTTTCCCTAAAAGGGGGAACACAGCTGTCAGTGATATATATATATATAAAATAAAAAATGCAGATGTGCAAAGTTCAATAATTGGTGACTATGGTGACTTCATCAGGTTACATTTGCACAGTGGTGGCAGAGCATCCGCACAGGTGTCTCCTCTCTCTCCTCTTCCCTGAAGCGTCCCTAAAAGGGGAACACCCCCGCTACATATACATATATATATAAAATAAACAAGGGGGGTTATGGGAATGGTGACAGGTGACTTCCCTAAAAGGGGAACACCCCCGCTACATATATATATTATATAAAATAGAGATCTGTGAGTGGTCTGTCAGATGGCAATGGATCAGGTCCCAGGGACGATGTCCGACTCCTACGTTATCACAGGGAGGTCACCCTCAGTGCCCTCAGGATCCGTTTGCGTTTCGTGGATTCATACCACTTCTTCAGGGGGATGCATCAATAATCTACAGAAAAACATAAACGTAAAACAAAAATAAATAAAAAATGCACTTATACTGACTGGTGATTACAAAGCTTTCTTTCCCCTCACACACAGCCTTGGCAAGTGAAAGCAAAGTGGGAGCAAGCTGCTAACCTCAGCCGTCGGTTACATTGTTTGATGCTTTGATTGGTCACAACATTTTTTTTGTGATCCACATCATCCAATGGACAGGGGGGCATTTAAGAGCAAGAAAAAAAGGATGCTTTGTAATAGTATCCCACCCTGTAACAACCACCTTTCCCCCATTTATGTAAAACAAGCAGAAAGTTGGCGATTAACCACTTAAAGACTGCCTACCACATATTTACTGCGGCAGGTCGGCGCTTTTCCTTTTTTTTTCTTACGTCACTAATCTTTTAACATTTCACTTTACTTATTTTTATCAATTTTATTAACTGCTTTGGGTGTGGCTCCAAGGACCACATGCAGGGGAGGACTGGCAACTCATGGGGCCCCTGGGCAATAGGAGATTATGGGGCCCCCAGGCAATCAGAGATTATGGGGCCACACAGTATACACACACACACAGTATACAATCACACAGTATACACAGACATGTTTTAATTGGCTGAGAAGGTACTGGAGAGGTGGAGATCGGGATTTTTAGACCAAAAGGATGTCGGTAAGGGACATTTCAGAAACAGATGTAAAAAAAACACAGATTTTTACATACTGTCCCTGGTTTTACTGAGGCTGGCAACCCTGAGGTTTTTTTCTTTTAATGAGGCTGGCAACCCTGCTGGGGCCCCCTAGTGGCCCGGGGGCCCTCGGGCAGTGCCCGAGTGGGCGAATGGTCAGTCCACCCCTGACCACATGATTAGCCACCCCAGCACATGTTTAAATCAACGATTTTTAGCTCATAGATTTTAACTTTTCTTTTAGAATAAGCAAATATAATATTTTAAGTTTTCTTTTCCATATTAAATTTACCACAGTGCAAAATGACTACCCATTGCACACAATTTTACAATTTTAAGTGAATATTTACCCAAGTTATATAGATCAAATTGTTCACAATTTTAAGTCAGAAATAAACATTTTTAGTCTTGTAATTGTAAGTGTGGCAATGTTACATCACTTTAAAACATACATAACAAACACAAAACAAATCATCATGGAACCAATATTCAATCTGTGTTATCAACAGTTTTGTTGATACAGCACTTTAGGAATATTAATACAACTAACACGACATGACATAATCCATGGATCTTACACACCTCTACACAACAAACATAACTCTCACACTTTTACTTTTTTTCTGTCAGTAAATTTTGTAACTAAGTAAGTTTTCCCCTTCATTGATGTGCGCTGATGAGGCGGCACTGATGGGCACTGATAGGCCTAACTGGTGGGCATTGATGAGGTGGAACTTATGGACACTGATGAGGCGGCACTTATGGGCACTGATGAGGTGGCACTAATATGCCTCACTTATGAGCATTGATAGGTGGCACTGATATGTGGCACTGATGAGCACTGATTGATGGCACAGGCACTGTTAGGTGGCACTGATGGGCACTAATAGTCAGCACTGGTGGGCACTGATAGGCGGCAGTGGCGGGCACTGATAGTTGGCACTGGTGGGCACGGATAGGCGGTACATATGGGCACTGATGGGCATTAATGGGTGGCACTGATGGGTATAAATGGATAGCAGGGATGGGCATTGATGGGCAGCACTGATAGCAGCGCTGATTGTCAGCACTGACTGGCATGGCTAATGGGCACTGATTGGTGTCACTGTGGGTAGGGGTGGGCACTGATTGCTGCCACTGTTGGGCACTGTATGCTGGCATTGGTGAGCAATGGTGGGCACTGTATTGTGACACTGTATTTCACTATTGTAATCAGGGCACTGATGATCAGAGCCCTCGATTACATTCCTACATATCCCCCTGTGAGGAGATGCCACTGATCGGCTCTCCTCGCCACACTGTCTGTCAGTGTGAGGTGAGGAGAGCCGATTACCTGCATCTCCGTGTTTACATGTGACCAGCTGTGATTGGACACAGCCGATCACATGGTTAAAGAGCCGCAAATATTATTTATCCCAATGCAGTGTTATTATTGCCAAATTTTGCAGTTCTCTTGTTTGTTTGTTACCTTATTACCCTATATACTAAATACGTAAAAAGCCAGCTTGGTTGAATAAATTATGATGTCATTAGTGTGAGGCTTCTATTTCATGTTTGAAGTTCAAAGGCATGTTGCAGGTCAATAAAAATATTTTAGGAAATAAAAAAAGGTGCAAGCATTTCTGATCTTTTACCTACATTTTTTTTTTAAGTTGGTGAAAGGGTCTAGTTAAAGCTGAACTCCAGGTATTGACATTGGACCAATGTAAGTTTGTGAGTGCCATACCTGTGAGACCACTGTGGAAGTGGAGAATGCCTATTAGACATGTGCACACTGAAATATTTTGTTTCGGAATTTCGTTTTCGCCCGAAAAATAAATGTATTTAGTTACTCCCGAAATTTGTTTTTATATATTTCGTTTTTCGTTAAAAATTGCATTTGTCAGAAAATCCAAATGAATTAAGGTCGAATCTGTCATTGAAGGCTTAGGGTGTCTGTCGAATGTTCAAAGAAGATTCAAAGGAGCAGCTAAACTGTACAACTCTGTATAGTTTAGCTGCAATTCCACCCAATTACAGCAGCAATCTTTCCTCTCTACGTCAAATCTTTCCTCTCTGCATCGAATCTTTCCTCTCCACGTCGAATCTTTCCTCTCTACGTCGAATCTTTCCTCTCTGCATTGAATCTTCTCTCTACGTCGAATCTTTCCTCTCTACGTCAAATCTTTCCTCTCTGCGTTGAATCTTCTCTCTACGTCGAATCTTTCCTCTCTACATCGAATCTTTCCTCTCTAAGTCGAATCTTTCCTCTCTACATCAAATCTTCTCTCTACGTCAAATCTTTCCTCTCTACATCGAATCTTTCCTCTCTACGTCAAATCTTTTCTTTCTACGTCAAATCTTTTCTATATTTTCTCTTTATGTAGAATAATCTTGGACTAATAGAGTTGAGGTTAGGCACATTTGACCACTGGTTCGATGGACACAGATTGTTATTGTCAGTGTTGAATGTCCTATCTATATCAAACTGTTGTCATCAAGAATAAAGCATTTGTTTATGTCGGATCTTTTGTTTTCTGCACTTTCGTTATTGTTTGTTAAAACGATAACGAAAATACCTGAAATTCGGGCGAAAATGCATTCGGACGAAAACGAATGCACATGTCTAATGCCTATATAATTTATTCATACTAGAATGATCACCACTGTCTTCTGGGTCTTATGCAAATAACCACAAGGGGACACTGACTTGGCATATGTGCCATTCACAGAGAACCTTGTATCCTTCTCACTAAATGCTAAACATTCTCTGGTTGGATGAAGGGAGAGGCAAGGCAGTGATGTTGTGATCTCCACTCCCTCCAATCAGAGAATGTTTATTGTCTTCTTTAGAATTAAACCTATGGTTGATCAATGAGCACCGGGAACCTGATTTTTGATTTAGAAGTTTCCATGTCAGGATCTGGGGTAGGAGTGTTGCCTCTGAAGCATTTGTAAGCAGAAGCGAAATACTCCCTTGTGGCTGAGGTTTTCAAAGACATCAATAGAAGGAGAACAGTTTCTTATGAGGTCCTGTAAAGAAAACATCCTTTAAAATGAAGTCAACTTATCACTTGTGAACCTACTGAGTACATGCTCTCATCAACTTTAACTAACATTAAAAATGATGATATAATACACCAACAAAATGTGTTTATTAATATAGCCAGATATGTCTACAGTACATACAATATATTTAAAGTGACCCTGACACTAAAAAGATTACATTACAATCAACTTAATAAAAGAACATTTTAGATATGCCGTATTTATCGGCGTATAACACGCGCCGGCGTATAACACGCGCCGGCGTATAACACGCACCCCAAGTTTAGGAGGGAATATTAAGGAAAAAAAACTTTAAGGAGGGAAGTTTAAGGAAAAAAACTTACTTTTAAATGCCCATCATTGCAGCCCTGTCCAGTGTCCATCTGCAGCCTTGTCCATCCTTGCAGCCTTGTCCATCCTTGCAGCCTTGTCCATCCTTGCAGCCTTGCCCAGTGCAGCCTTGTCCATCCTTGCATCCTTGCCCAGTGCAGCCTTGCCCAGTGCCTTTGCAGCCTTGCCCAGTGCAGCCTTGTCCAGTGCTATTGCAGCCTTGCCCAGTGCAGCCTTGCCCAGTGCCTTTGCAGGCTTGCCCAGTACATTTGCAGCGTTGCCCATTTAAAATTGGCGCCGAGTGGGGAGGACGAGTGCCGCGTGACATATCGAAAGCCGCGTGTATTTTCGGCTATTTTCGGCTCCTCTCGCAGTCCCGCCCACCTCAACTGATTGCGAGAGGAGCCGAGCGCTGACAACATACAGAAATCCGAGTTCGGCTAGTCTCGGCTCTGCTCGCAGACAGGGGCGGGACTGCGAGAGGAGCCGAAAATAGCCGAACTCGGATTTCTTTATGTTGTCGGCGCTCGGCTCCTCTCGCAATCAGTGGAGGTGGGCGGGACTGCGAGAGGAGACGAAAATAGACGAAAATACACGCGACTTTCAGAATATCGGCTCCGCTCTCTCCCCTAAAGAGAAAATCAGCGGGAGATCGGCGGGTATCGGCGTATAACACGCACCCACAATTTTCCCCTGATTTTAAGGGGAAAAAAGTGCGTGTTATACGCCGATAAATACGGTATTTCTGGAAGGTGGTGATTGAAATTTTCCCTCTCTTGAAGAGTGATGGGTGTCTCTGGACACTTAAGGATATGTTGGATACTTTGTCCTCCTCTGGTCACTGTGGTTCCTCCTCACTAAGTGACTACATTGTTCTGTAGTGATTTAATTGTTGAAGATAGAAACTGATACACCCCAGGAGCGGACCTCCAACAAATCCAAATTGTCAGATACCAGCAGTGTCCATAGATCTTCGAAAAAGCAAAAATCAGACAACTGTCCAGAAGGATAACTATTAAATATTAAACTTTAACAATGTTTATTCTCAATCCACTAACAAAATACTAATATTGCCACTGATATACTGTAGATAATACTACAACATTAACAATGCACTGCATATGTAAACAGAAAATAGATTATATTTTGATTCACTGAGGTCATCATAAATAATATATTATCCTTTATTTTCAAGCAAAACTGTTTTTTTATTCATATC